>BMAO01035920.1:0-31314 GCA_019973975.1 Trichonephila clavata | reverse complement strand
ATAACTAGTACTATAGTTTATGTTGTCTAATAAAGTTTTGATTTCGCATCTAAATGCCGTACAATATCTCAAATGATTACTAATATAAATCTCAATTTCTTAACTAAGCAGCAAATGTTCTTTCTTAACGACATTCAAAATATTTATAAGCATTGTTTTAAATTTAACGCCTCATTCTTGATCAAAAGCATATGAATTAGCATTCCTTTGAAATGCAGGGCAATTCGCTACCACTACGAAGAAGGATGTATGAGGGTACAGAGATGACTCGGAATCACAAGGAATGCAGAGTCTAAATAAGGAGTGAGCTATAATGGAAAGAAGCAGAGGAAAAGAATATAATCATGTGTTAACACATATCCATTAATAGAATGTTTATGGGACGAAAAATTTATTGAAAGATTGCACATAGGTGTTCGAATATTAGTCTAGAAGTCGTCTGGCAAGCTGATAGCTGCAACTGCAAGATTGCCACTACTTCTCGAAGATTCTTCATGTCATATTCCTCCTGTGCAGTTACAGACTTCAGTGATGAGATCTTCAACTGAAGAAACGTCGTCTTTGTACCATGAGACCAAAACCAGACTTTCGTCACCTTCTTTCACACTGCGAAAGGTCTCTGATGTGAAACACGTTGTTCGAGTAAGCATCCTTAGTTCAACAGCCAGTGGCATACGCTCATTATACCATCTCCATAAGCTGTCAGCGTATCGGCGTTCACCGTTTTGAATAGAATTCATCATACTATCGAACGATTGGAATTGCCATACTCAAACAGCAGGATTCGTCTCACGAAACCTACCGTTCAACATCATATCATAAGACTGCGAGGAGTCTTCCAGAACGTCAGAGATTCATGCAACGTCACTGTCAAGTTGCCAGACGACTTCTGCACTGATTTCAAACACTTTTGCTTATACAGAATTTAATAAAATATTGTCTGTCAATTAATGTATTGTGTTTTAGTCCTTTTCTTTGCACTTGCTCTCTTGACACGTATTTCGCCCTTGCATTCCTATGTGATTAGGATTATATATTGTACGAGCACTAAGATGATTTTCTGCTTTCTTTCTTTCATTGCAGCACTTTTAATTCTTATAGAGGTTAGCTAGAACTGTGTGTGTTTTAAAGATGCATTTGTCCATTGCTGAAACTTTCTCATCAGGATTTCTTTGTAGTGAACAGGGAGTTTTAATTGAAGGCAAGTTTATATTAGAAAAATTTTCGATAAAGAACAAGGAGGACAAGGCAATAGCAATTTGAAGCTTGAGAAAGGAAAATGGGAAGATAATCCCAAACATAGGATGTTACCTCTGTCCCACTGCAATGAGCTTCAATTATCATGCTTCAAATTGATTGTGGTATATGACCACACACAATCCTCAATATTTGAAAAGAGCCAGCAGAACAGTGAAATTTTTAGTAATATAAGAGAAATTCTTTTAAATATAGTGACATTCTTCATGGAATGCAGAGAGTACTTCTAAAAGACAAAATTTAGAAGTTTTGTGATTCACAATCATAGAAAAAAATTTTAAATTAAAATAAATGCCATCCCATTTTCGCATTCTTAAGTATTATGCTTAGTTACAGCATAAAAAGTACATTTTTGGAACATTTTAGCTAACAAAAACAACACTGAAGGGGTTAAGAGACAATACGAGAGGGCACGGACAGAGTAATTTCAAAAGTCAAGTTGCGAGACAACACCTGAGTTAGAACACCAGCAATATGAATCAGATTCTTCTGACTTCCACACCAAAAAACATGTGAAACTTTGAGTCCATGAGATTCATGCGTGCGTCAATCCTCTATATGATGGATCTTTAGTGACATCAGGATCAAACCAGTGACCATGCCACTAGGCTACTACAGCCTTCTACAAAATGGCTAGGATTAACAAATGTTGAAATGGTACCTCGTTTTTGAGATTTTGAACTCTTTTTAGTATTGAGAGATTATTTTTCTATAGATTTTATAATTCTTTTTCTGAAAAAGGGAGATGTATGAGTACAATAAAATGATAAATCAAGTTAAAATGTAATTTCTTTTCAGGTTTTTCTAATTAGTTTTATTTATTAGTTTAAAATGCATAAATTTTCCTATACTACCTTTTTGTAAATTCAGAAAATAAAACAAATTCTTCATTTTTCCTTTAGATATCGATTGATAGGAGCGATATCATTAATTATCAATTG
The DNA here is from genome assembly GCA_019973975.1 of Trichonephila clavata. Classification (NCBI taxonomy): domain Eukaryota; kingdom Metazoa; phylum Arthropoda; class Arachnida; order Araneae; family Nephilidae; genus Trichonephila; species Trichonephila clavata. Next base: position 29,116 of record BMAO01035920.1, on the reverse strand, counting down.
TCGACTAGTTTTTTAGATGGGATAATTTTCAATTTTCAGTATTCAGCCTCAATAGTTTCTTATGCTTTATTTGATTTTAAATAGTATTTGAAATTTATAGGTTTAATAACTGAATTTAGGCTTAAGGGTTCAAGTAGAAAACAAATGTTTAGAGGGCTAGTCTCAGAGTTTCCTCTTGAAACTAACCATTAATTTTTGATTATATTAAAAATACGTTATATAAATGAAGATTATATAACGATATGGAAATGTGAGATGGGTGTAGAGTTGTTGATATAAGCGGAAAGATTGTGACAATTAGAGCCAACAATTCATAAGCTTACCATAAAGTTTTGTCAGAAGAAAGGTTACAGCTATATCAACTACTTTTAAAGATTTACAAGTCTGCATTACCGATGATGATTATCAAGGCCCTGTTTTGCCTGTCTCTGCTTTTCTGATTATAATCCTTTGGAAAATCTATCTCATAAATTAAGTTATTACTGCATCATAGTTAAATTTTAATCAGTGAAAATAGTCAAATTAGATTAGTGGGATCTTGTGTGTTTTTGATTTGTAATATGCTACACTGTTTAAACAATCAGGTTCAAATATATAATATACGGAATCTTCAAAGTTAGGTATCCGACTAACCTTTAGGTGTTAGAATTTGCAGAAAATTGACATTTTTATGATTTCATTCTATGACCACCCTTATGGCTTTATAAAGATACAAGAACTCCCTGCAGGAGCACGACAACAACAAAAAATGTAAATTTCCGTTCACTAGAACAGAAACTACAAGTGTTTATAGTAGAAAGCAGATGACCACTACTTTAAGCAAGATGTCATGCTAAATACTCGAAAAATACACTTCAATTTTTACTCCAAATGTGTCTTTTTAAATGAAAATCTCTAAACAGATTTGATTATCAAAGTTTGAAATAATTAACTGAAATTTTTATCTTCTGTATAATAGTAAAGTCGTTTGCTCATTTATCAATCACTGCCTTATTACAAAATTTACAGTTCCTTATGTAACATATAAAGAATCACTAGTTATTTTAAGCAATTTCATATAATACTAAGATAAAGTGCTCTGGTTTTATGAAATTAAATATCTATCCTGAAGGTCATTTGAAAAATTAATATTTAACTCAGACTTGAAAAATTAAAATTTTTCATAAACTTTTGTTACAATTATTCCCATTTATGTTATTTTTGTACTATGCAATTTTTCCCATTTATAATAATATTTCTTTTTATCTTCTTATTTTAACTATTCTTCTTAAAATGCATAAACAATCTAAAACCACAAAAATCTATGTTTCATATTTTTAAAAATATTGAATCTGTAATATCATAATCTATAGGGTAACTGTTACAATTTGTGTGTGAAATATATTAAACCGTCTTTTCTTAAGTGTTAATAACTATCATTCTCATAAATTGCCTTTCTGTATTTTAGAATGGGAACTTGTAAGATTAAATATTAAAAATATAGCATTGCAAACAGTTTTATTGCCAAATATTTAGAACAATACGTAACTGGAACTAAAAAAATATGTTAGAACTATGAAAATAATTTCTTATATTTTTGAACTACATATTTATGTGAAGAAGTCATTCCGCATTAATGTTCAAATTTTTTTTAAAAAGGTGACCAACTGTGGAAAATGCGGCAGATTTACATTTTAAGGTATGAGATATTCATCCAATAATTAATTCGTTACATAATAATATATATTCATCCAATAATTAATATGAAAATTTGGCATTGTCTTTTTATGAAGAGCAAAACTGCATTCGTTCATGTTCTTAAGAACTATGAACTATTCCAAGCTATGCATTTGCAAACCAACTGTGTCAGCTAATTTCTCAAAAATTTCCAATTTTAAAAAATTTTATAAATCGAAGTTAGACAGGTATATGAAATAAAAGATTTAAAACTTGAAATATTAATTTTAGATAACATGTATAAAGGTATATAACGAAATTACTGAAGACACCGAAATAAGCATCAACTAAAACGCAATCCTTTTTTACAGAAAACTATACAATGCAATTTGAGGAATTTCAAAATTTCTTTCCAAAATATTTCCAAACTTTAAAAAAAATTTAAATATGATAAAAAAAAGGCATAAAATGAAACTCCTTAAATATATCTAAAATTGCTAGACATTAATTTGCATCACGAACATATATATACATGTATTGTATTTCAAAATACACACACACACACACATATATATATATATATATATAATAAGGAAAACCAATGAGATCGCTATTCATATTACTTTTCATTAATGAAAGCAAAGTACTTTTTACTTTGTGGTAAAATTTCGTAACGAATTTATAGTTGAAAAAAATCTGAATACCAAAATCTACATACAGACATAATTTACTTGTCCTATCTTTGTCATTTTTCAACAGATGGTTTTTTTCTCAAAGTTGGCAGTATTGTATGTACGTTTATCACATAATCTATTTTCATGATGCCGATTTTCTCATTTTAAAATAGTCACCCGAGAAAGTTAATATGAATATTATTATATTCTTAGGCTTATTAACAATAACATGTAAGTATTTTTTAATTAATCGCTCTGGCTAAGATTTTCATTAACCATATAACTTTGTATAAATTATATATAAAAAATTAATTCAATTTAATACGTTTGAAGCATTTTCTCCCGTAAATTCTCTATATAACTGTTTTCACTAAATGAATTATTTTATATTTTTGTATAATTTTCACTGAGAATTTTAAGACTTTTGAGATCAGATATTTCCCTTGCATGTTTTAATCATTTGTTTATCAATGAATTATAAAGAGTTCATTATTTTAAAATAAAATATAAATTTCGTAAATGTATTTTACTGATTATCTTCTAAAAAGACTGGAAAACTTTGGCACGCAATGGTATGTTATTTAACAAAAGTAATAATTCAACAAGTGACTGTTATATACGATTACTGCTTTAAATTAATATCTCCTAAGAGCAATAGGAAGGTTAATTGGGGTTAGATATAGTAATTTTAAGCCATGGATTAAGATGTCATTCGAGGAAATATCTGACTCTTCTACCATATCACGCCACGTGAAAATATGTAACCTAGATGAAATTGAAGTGCAGAATTCCCTTTTTTCCAAACGTTGGTTTTTTTAAACTAAGACTCAAACTCAAAGTTCGAGGAAATGTCATAGTCTACCCCCCCCCCCTTCTAATGACAATATAGGAAACATTTTATCCGATGAAAACAATCAATTTCAGAAGGCCGCTCTTGTAAGAAATATCCACGAAACTAAAAAAATGGTCAAACAATATATATATATTTATCTACAGAGAGAGAGAGAGAAACAGAGATAGAACCTAATGCAAACAATTCTTAATAAGATGTGAATCAAATTTTAAAATGCTACTAAATTAAGCTCATTAGCTTCAATTTAAAGTTATAGTATCTATTTTTTTATTTTTAAAATTAACGATTTAAAAATGTTGTTTATGATTCTAACTTTAAAAAAGAATTGTAATATGGAACACTTATAATAATAATGTACAGTTATATAAATATGGATTCAGTGCTATACTTTCTATTCTTCTCAAGATAAATATATCAGTATCAATATATAAATTTTCTAATATATATATATATATATATATATATATAAGAAAAATATTGAAAAAATATATGTTTAATAGCGTTGATAAAAAACCGTTCATTTCAGTTTGTTTATAAACCCAATTTCAAAGTGTTCTTTTATATTATTACATGTATAGAATCGGTTTTAAAATTTCTTAAGAATCCACAACTGATTTTTTTAGTGATAAGCTTAAAAAAAGAGAATTGAATTATTTTTGAGAAATTAGGTTAAAAAATATATGTATGCCTTAATAGGAGTTGAGTTTTTGCTACAATTAAGGTATTGACTTCTGTATAACCAATTGTTTATAATAAAGGCATTTAAAAGTATATTTAACTATAACAGATTGTAACAAAGCATGTATTTAGGGTAACAGTTTTTTCAAAATAAATTTACAATAGTCATTTAAATAATAGTTATATTTTTCGTTATTTTTTAAAAGTTATTACTTCACTGCATTTTTATCCAATTAATTGTTCGTTATAACTCCTGTTTGGCATTATTTTGATGCTAAACTTTGTTTCGATGCTATACGATATTAGATATCCATTAACACATAGCTATGAAACATTTTACGTATCGCAATGAATAACCTTTACATATCGTTTATTTAATTTTTGTTATAATATTTTCTCGTACTACACTACATGCAATATAAGATTTACAAGAGACTTGAGTTTAACGCTATAATAAACTAGCATTAGAAAAATATAGTAAAATTTATAAAGATAATTGTAAAAATAGAACAAAATGACAAAAAAATCGAAGGAAAAGAAAAGGAAACAGGAAATTTTACAGGAACCACACACACACACATAAACACTAAAATTCTGACCAGTTACGAGTAATTGATTTTCAATTTCAAAAAGAACTTTTAAGTTGTGTATTCTTATCAATGAGGGAAATTTACACAGAAATTTTAAAAAAATTACTATAATTATGCAATATTTATATAGAGGACTTTTTAATTTTGAATATAATTATGCTTTCATTTTAACATTGCATGATTTTTTATTAACTTCATAATTAAACATTATATTTATAATTATCTCTAATTTCAGTATAATGAAATACAACCAATATAAATAACTAGTGCAACATATTTTTTATCTTAATATTAATGTAAAAAAACATTATCTAGATTATTTCATTTTGAGTATTAATTCCTTGAATAAAAGAGCTTTGAACAAATATATCTTAAAGTATATTTAATTCTGGATTTACTACTTTTCTTTCAAACTTGACATTTTTCAAAGAACACGGAAGCTCTAATAACTTATTTTTTAACGTTATCCTTCCTATTCGTATATAGTCTTAATAGTATTCTTTAGAACTAGCTTTACATGTTATTTAAAAATCAATTATGTGAAATTGTTCAGTAAATACCTTTTTCGGTAAATTTTAGGGGGATTTCCCCGACCTCCCATGGAAAATCCTGATCTCTTCCAAGGAGATATAGCAGGTATAGAAGATATAAATGTAAGAAATATTTTTTGAAAGTATACATATGTATGTATACATATCTAACGTATTCTGACTGTTTACAAAAATAATTTGAGTATGTATTTTGAATTGGACATGTAATTTGCCCTTGTTTTTCCTTTAGGATCGCAATGCTCTGCCAGATGATGTTAAATTGTGGTCAAATGGAATAATTCCTTACAAAATCGACTTTGGATTAGGTAAAAATTCAAATTAACTAAATACTGTATTCAGCAATAACTCATATTATATTGAATTCATATTAACTATCATACTGAGTTTATTATTTATTTGAATTTGTGGAGAAATTCTTTTGGTAAAAATCAAAGCGATATTTTATCCAAATGAATTTTTTCCCGAAAAAAAAGAGCCATTCTTTAATAGACATTTGAATAAAACTGGTGACAGAAATATCTGCTAATCCGCATTTATTTCATTTTATAGCTGCATTTTACGAATTCCTAATAGATATATTAATATTGTACAAAACATTTGCTCATTTATAATTTTTATGGATCTTTACTATGTTTTATTGAGTTTAATGACACGTCTTATTGTTCATGTTGCAAAATAAACTTATGCCCACATTCAACGTTTATAATATTTTTACTACAAGTACCGTATTTACTCGAATCCAAGACGCACTATTTTTCCAGTGTTAATGCTATTGAAAATCAGGTGCGGTTTAGAATCGAAGGCAGAATATTTGTTGGATGGAGAAAATTGAGTTTACGCCCCTTACTAAAGGAAAAATGTCAACGTCCATTCTGACCACTTGCATCGATGATTTATCATATTTCGCAGTTTGTTCTTGTATTCAGTCTATTCTAAACATCGTTGCCTGCTCGTATTTAGGAATTTTTTTGTATTGGTTTCCTTTTAATCACTTAAACATCAAAGATATTGTTAATAGCATCAAGACGAGTTCACTACGACGCAAATATGAAAAGGGAGGTAATTTTAAATGTATTAAAAACCCCGGAAACAAAGCAGTAACCACTGAAAATTTAACGCGAATGAAACAAATATACGTCAATAGCGTAAATAAAATGATATAATTTTTCTTGTAAGTGTTCAACAGTCTTGAAAACTTCTTTTACATTCTTCTATAAAACATTCTTTTAAAAAAATGTAGCATAACAAATGCAGTTGAAGGCATGGAAGATGACATCGTGTGGGAAAATGACAACGCTGGCACTAATTTCGAAATCAGCCATGACAAGAGGAGTGACTAAACATTTTCGAAGCAAAAATTATATCATTTTGTTTTGCTGAAGGTTAGAGTAGTTATAGGTTTATGTATATAGTTAAAATATTTCAATACTGGTAAAATAAATAAATTATTAACCTGTTATTAATTTCCCACTAATTTGTTTTTTTTAATTTCGTAAGAATCGGATATCGATCAACTTTTAAGAAATTTTTCATTTGTTCACAAAAAAGTGTAGAGAATTGGGGTTGTGGCTTATATTCTAGTAAATACGGTATTAACTTTTAATTAACACTAAAAATGCATGAAAGAAGAGAAAACATACCTCAATTTCATATATTTCTATTACTTTTATTTGAAAAAATCTGTTTATTTTACTTTGCAGCCGATTTAAAAGATGAAATTGAGAGTGCAATGAAATATATAATGGACAGAACTTGCCTGAAATTCGTCCGTAGAGAGAACAGAGAGCCGGATTTCATTAGAATATTTTCTGGAGATGGGTAATTCTGTTATGCGAAATTCTAGTAAAACTGTACAATTTCTAAAGATAATGAATAGAAAATTCTAGTTTTAAATCCCTTTTAAGTCATCATTGAAATAAAAGAATCAAATTTTGCCTTACATAAAATAATTAAAATTGAGGGTTCTTTAGAAAATCAGTTCATTTATCTTATATGTACAATCAAAATGTATACTTCCTGCTATTCATTCTTAGGTTTTGTTTTAATTTTAGTAATTTCGAGGCTAGAATAGAAATTACAGAAGACGAATTATTAATTTTTTTGTAAATGGTCGGTACCCCTATGAATATGGTATGATCTCGCCCTCCCTTTAGAATGCAATATCTTTGCGCAAAATATTATTGCATGCTTATACCTCAATTCGGATTATTAATTTATTTTTGATTCTTCATCTTCCACCGTCAGAAATTCTTTCTGGCACTCTCCAAGAGTGTGTAAAAATTAATCCCAAGTTAAGAATTCCTTCTCTACAGCAACATGAGAATTATCTTCCTTTCCTTATTTTATTATACTCTAATTAAATTATGACAATGATACTTTTGCTGGTGCATTAATCTACCCTACCCAAATAAATTTTTCTTGTTTGATTCAATGTTATGCTAGATCAATACATCAGATTATGAGTACAAAATTATTAATTTAGAATCTTAGTCAGATGACGATGATGATACCAGACCTTACTTCTGCATGCTAGGCTTTCCTTCACCTAATGATTTTGAAAACTACCTTGATTTACTGTAGAGATACTTACAAAAAGAGAATTTCATTGGATTTAAACCTATGATTAGATTTGTTCATCACTGGCCATAGAGCTCAAAACCTTAGCAATTGGTCTACACTTGCCCATGTAACTTCCAAACACCACAAGGAAAAAGACCAGAATTAAACTTTCATTTGAAATAAATTTAGTTCTTGGTGAAATTTAACTGTGTTGCTTGTAAATTACTTATCTCTGAAATGAGTAATTTAAAGCATCCTTAAAAACAATATCAACTAATAATGCATGGTTTATAATTTGCAATATCTTTCCTCAGTTGCTACTCTCATTGGGGTAGAACAGGCAAAGTCCAACCTTTATCTCTGGGAAGTGGATGCGAATCCTTCGGAACTATCATTCACGAACTGACGCATGCCATAGGATTTGATCACGAGCAAAACAGATCAGACAGAGATGATTATCTCCTGATATACTACCAAAACATTGATCCGGGTAAGAAAGGGTTTCAAATATTTAAAAAAGCTACCAAATCTAATCCCATTTTAATTTTAATTTTACAGGTATAATATCCAAATAGAATACTATTGGACTATGTGCAATAATGGTTAAAGCGTGACTTTTAATTCATTTAGACTCTTTTGGAGCTACGATAGATATAGTATAGTTTGCTGCCCAATTATAATTCTGTTGACTCTATAATACAATAATCTTATCTCAAGGATCTGTACCAAGGAAACAAATTAATTCCCTCTCTTTCTCTCTCTCATTCTCACTCTCTATTTTCTTCCTCTTCTCTCTCTCTCTCTCTCTTCTCTCTCTCTCTCTCCCTCCTCTCTCTTTCTTCTATTCTCCTCTACTCTCTCTATTTCTCTTCTCTCTCTCATCTCTCTCTTTCTTTCTCTTCTTTTCTTTCTCTCTCACTCTCTCTCTTTTTCTCCTCTCTCTCCCCTCTCTCTCTCTTTCTCTCTCTCTTTCTTTCTCTCTCTCACTCTCTCTCTCTATTTTTCTCTCCCTCACACACTCTCTTTCTCTTTTTCTTCTTTCTCTTTCTCTCTCTCTCTCTCTTTCTCTCTCTTTCTTTCTCTCTCTCTCTCTCTCTTCTCTCTTTCTTTCTCTCTCTCTCTCACCCTCTCTCTCTCTCAGTATGTGTATGTGTGTGGATGCGTGCGTATGTGTGTGAACTAACTGAATATTCATTCGGGCCATACTTCAAAGCTACACATAGTTAACAGGAGACTGACCTCCTTATTTTGAACTACTATCAAGTGAAAAAAACACAGAGATGGCATCTCACTGAAACACTCACCGAAATTTTAAAGTGACAATGCTTGATCAAGCTGAATTCTGATCCATCGACAACAATTTTACACCTTTTCAACACCGTATTGTTTATAACACTAATCAGAGAAATTAAGTACATTTCTTAAAAGTATAATTAAAAAATGATAATGTAGAGTTTCTTTCCATCGTTATAAAAAAGCAGTTATTTAGTATTAGAATAACCATTTTTAGTTTACCAGACAAATAAGTATTAAATTGAATTCCTGTTTTTTTATCAACTAAATTAATTTAAAACATTTCGAATTAGCCACAAAGAAGTGATGATAAATTTCGTAATTTTTGTCACGCGTTTATCAAATTCCTATGTTTTTCGACTATGAATTCCAGCAAAATCAACCATTTTAATTACAAAGGAATGAAAAATTGAAACAATTCTTCTTCAATTTCTAGAAGCACTGGATCAATTCATCAAACTGAAGCCTCACGAAAACCGACTCATCAACAAGTTCGATTACGACTCCATCATGCTGTACGGTGAAAAAACATTCTCAAGAGACGGTCGATCGAAGACTATGAAGTCTAAAAAGAAAGGCATCAGACTGTTGGATGTAGATAAGAAGAACATGCCAAGCAAGAGTGATATTGACAGAATCAATGTACTGTATAAATGTGAAAAATATTTGTAGCTATAGAAATCCATGATAACTAGATCGTTGAATAAAATATTTATATATAGTTTATATGACTAATTTTTTACACTAATTTTAGTTTATATGACTTAGTCCATTTTCAAAGTTAAAATAAAATTAAATTTGAGACATAAAAGTAAATGTAACAAATTCAAAAGTATTTGGAAAAGTTTGTTTAATGTGTAGCGCTGCTATTAATTTAATATTCACTTTGATTACCGTTTTATACATAAGATACTCCAACAGTATGATTTACGAAACTGTAAGTTGAAATTTTGCTTTAAAAAAGTACATGATTTTTTTTCCCCTATTGACTATTTCATAGAAACATTTCAAATAAACATACTCAGAATTAATTAAATATTTTGCTTCCCGTCTCAGTTACATGAAAATCAAAGGTATCCATTTATATATATATATATATATTGGGGGCAGTAGGGAACACGGGAATTTTTCAATGGTGGTGGTGGGGGGGGGTCCACTATTCTCGTACCATGCTCCAATACGCCGCCCAACATATTCTTTTGATTTTGTCGATTTTCGGGAACAAAAAACAGCGAAAAATTACTTAATTAATTAACAATTAGTGCTAATTAATAAAATAATCAAGAAAATTAATTATTAATAATAAATACTTCATTCAATTTTACGTACTATATACATAGGATTATAATCAATCGGGGGGAAAAAACAAGGGCTTTGGGGGTCCGGATCCGAGGACCCCCCTTGTGTGCGCCACTAATGGGGGGTAAGCTACTTACACACACTCATTCCTGCATCGCGATATCTCCGGAGCTATTAGACCTTCAAACTTGAAAGGCAAGCTTGTTTCTCTTGTTCAGCAGAGATTCGCTAAGAACGGTTTTAAGGAAATAGACTCTCAAGAGGGTTTGTGGGGACGTTGTAGACCAGGGATGGCGAACCAGTGGCACGCCAGCAATCAAAATGGTTTGCATTTCATTTCAAAATAACGTAGTTCACTATGAAGTATTATGAACAAACACGAGTGATCGGTCGCGGGGAGCACACTCGTTTGTAATTGCCTTGCCTTAATTATGTCGTGGACTACGGTTGCTTATGGTTCAAAATTTGTCTAAGCATAGCATAGTCAATTTCGTTGACACAACTGTATTTTAAAGTTTATTTGTGTTATATTTACGGTTTTTAACTGTTATCTAGCGTGGCTAGTTCAGCAAAAGAACACTAGGGGCAAGATAGTAAGTGTAATGTTCTGGAACAGTAGCATGCAGAACATCCTCTGTAAAACGGCCTTTTGAAACAAATCAAAATCCTCTTGTCAAAAAAGTAAACCACAGCAAAAATAATTAATTGCTTAGAAACCATTTCGCAGATGACTTCAATTCAGCATACATTCTACTAAAAGTAATATCTTACAATCCTAATATAAGTTATTTGTCATCCAATCTGCAACAACAGAAGTCATACAAATGTTACTTTAATTTGAAAATATTGTTATATTCGTACAACTATACACTGCCAAAGGTATTTTTGCGTTGTAAAAAGAGAATTTTGAGTTGTTAATATTTAGTTTTATTATTTTCCAAATAATAACAAGTCAAAATGATTTGATGGTGCGTTTAAACCTCATGACATGCTTCTTTAGAAAATATGGCACGTTGACCCGCCACCCCTGTTTTAGATATAAAAAAAAATCTGAGCTATTAAACTTACATACTTGAAATTTGGCAGTTATAATTCTTTTATATGTATACAGGGTGCCCGGGCTTAAAGTATCCGAAAGTAATGGCTTATTATTACAGAACAACACATCAGAATGTAATAAAGTGTTCATATAGGGATTGGAAAACTCTCAGAGATTTTTTGGGTCTAATCCGATCGACCTCACGAGCATGCATTATTCGGTTATCGCAGACGATAAACTTTTTACACTGATTTCATTAGTAAAGCTGTAGACGCCACAGCAAAGGGTGCAGTGCGTACTTTGGTTAGCGAATTTAAATCAGTCACGCGTGTACAGAGACGCGTTCGAACAGAATGGAATGTCGTTAATGGCTTGCCTAATAGACTTATCAGGACTCCTACAAAATGAATCGCGCACACGATCAACAGTGTCTTCTAACACGAAAACTTAAGGATACTTTCCAGTTTGAGATACCAAAGTTCCCGTCTCATTTAAAGTTCTTTACCATTGGTGGATAGATTTTGATGTCGGAGGATCGACATCAAAAATTAATTCTTTCGTAGATCATACCATGATCTTTATCAGTGGCGTAAAGCAGAATACAAGCCCTTACAAAGTCAGGTTTTGGGGCCCCAAGAACTCTGCTTTCCCACCCCTCCCCCGTCATGGATGCGGTGGTTGCGGGGATGTACGTTACACCCCTGATTTTTATATTAATTCTTAAACAAAATTATAATTAGCTTCACACACCGTATGTTTAAAATTATTTCATGGAAAAATAGAAAAAAAAATCTTCTAGAAATCCACAATCAATTTGTAACTTATTCATTCATTCTATGGAGATGATTTTAAAAAATGCAATTGTAAATCTGATGCTATAAGTATGGTAGTGCTGAAGCTCTTTTACAAGTACAGCAGAGTAATTTTTTTTTATTCCTGCGATAAAATTCCACACCTATATTTAACCCAAATCAGATTACAACTGTTCTGATATTAAGTCCTAAGCACCAAAAATACTACAAGGATTATGATTGCATGTTTCCTTAACCTATATAGAGATTTACAGTTTTGCTACATATTAATATTGTATCATTTAAATATATTTCACAACATAAAAATAAACAACATAAAATATAACTGTTTCTTCAACAAAAATAAAAAATAATTATAATTGTACATATACTGTGTATTTTTAAACATGTTTATTAAAATAAGAAAAAGACAACGCAATATATAAGTATTTACCTTCATTACAGTTAAATAAAAAGATAAATAAAAATTGTAATGCGAGCCTAGTGCTTGCACCGCTCTACTTTCATATCGCAAAATCAGAGGTATAATGTGTGACTTTCAATTTGACACGAATCTGAGCATTCAGTTGTTGAACTATACTGCTGGCCACCGTAAATGCAACACCCAGAAGGAAGCACGCAAATAACATGAAATTTACAACATGCATTAGCGGAGGTGAGATATGCAAATGATTAGAATTTCAGCGCAGACACACATCACGCACGCCTGTGGCGCCACCTCAAAGCGCTATTTAAGGCTTGGAGATTTCGACGATTTCAAGTTCGGCAATTGTGTTTTTCTTGTGATTTTTTCAAAAAACGATCAGTTATGTGTCGTAGAAAACAGCGATCAACTTTTGATCAAGTATCCGAGTTCGACAGAGGAAGGATAGTGGCCTACCGAGATTGTGGATTATCTTTCAGGGAAATCGGAAGTCGTGTTGGACGAAACCAAACAACTGTAATGCGGATATGTGACCGTTGGATGCAGGAGGGTACGATGGACCGACGTGGTCGATCGCATCCACCTCAGTGCACCACTTCACGGGGGGACAGGCAAATTGTGCGCATGGCATTGACGAATCGCTCAGTCACATCACGAACCATAGCACAGCACATTGAGTCTGTAACGCATCATTCAGTGTCTGCGCGTACCATTCGACACCGTTTACAGCAGAGTGGTCTTTACGCAAAACGTCCATTGCTTGGTCTACCCTTGACGCAGAACCACAGACGTCTCCCGCTGCCAATAGTGCGATGAAAGAAGGATGTGGGCGGCAGACTAGTATGAAGTGGGTAATCTTTGCTGACGAGTCACGCATCTGTCTGCAACACCACGATGGACGGATTCGAGTCTGGAGACACCGTGGAGAGAGGATGCTGAATAGGTACGTTATGCACCGTCACACTGGTCCTGCACCGGGTATTATGGTATGGGGCGGTATTGGATATGACTCTCGCACTCCTCTAGTACGCATTGCCGGTACTTTAAACAGCCAGCGCTACATCTCCGAAGTGTTGGAGCCAGTTGTTCTTCCTTAACTTCAGGGCTTGGCCACAGCCATATTTCAACAGGATAATGCGCGACCACACGTGGCACGCATTGTCCAAAGGTTCTTCGTCAATCACCAGATTGAACTGCTTCCCTGGCCGGTTCGCTCTCCGGATCTTTCGCCGACAGAAAACATGTGGTCCATGGTTGCTCAACGATTGACCCAGATTACACCCCCAGCTGCCACACCAGATCAACTTTGGCAACGTGTGGAAGCTGCTTGGTCTGCTGTACCCCAAGAACACATCCAAAGTCTCTTTGAATCAATGCTGAGGAGTGTGGCAGTGGTGATCTCCAACAATGGCGGCTACTCTGGCTACTGATTCTGGCAGGAACCACACTTCTCAGAAGTCTATAAATTTAATCATTTGATACTTGGTCAACATGTTATCTACAAATTAAATTTTGTTTATGCTATCTCTTGTCTTTCTTGGTGCTGCATTTACGGTGGCCAGCAGTGTATTTCTTTGTAGACTCAAAATATTTTTTATATAACGAAAGAATTTTTTACTTTGATGTGTAAAACCAAAAGGGAAAAGTAAAATACATATGCAATTTTCTCTCTTCAAACAATCAAATCTCTTCAGCGATGGCACTAAACAGTTTACAAAATATCTGTAAATTTATCTCTAGAGCTACCTTTCAGATTTTTTCGTAATTCCGTAAATGTCCATAATTCTGAAAATGTTTGTCAAATAAGAACCATTACAAATTTATCAACTTCCATCCACTCAAAAGTTGACAAATTTGTAGAGTAGTGCAGAGTGCCACTGAGAATTGTACCGTATGCCACATGTGGCACGCGTGCCATAGGTTGCTGACCCCAGTTTTAGACGTATGGAATGCTGGTTGACCCGTATGCAATCAATATACAATGGGGTTGGGGGAGGTTAATGCGTTCCATATAATGTATAAAAATGAGCTTTTTTTGCGTCAAAAACTAAACATATATTTAGTTATTTTCTAATGTCATGTAAAATTAATGGGAGAATGAATTTTAAAAAAAATCATTTAAAAAACCATACATTTTAAGCGCCACTGAATCAAGCGTAATGAGTAAATGATTTCGAGCGAGCACCCGAGAAGGTTTGGTAAAAAACAAATATAACTTCGGAAAAAGCCGGCTGGGTGGGTAGTTGGTTTGGAGCTGACCTTGTACCCTGAATTTTGCGGGTTCAACCCCAGCCCAAGTCAATGGATTTTCATAACGCAAAAAATAGCAGCATCCATGTCGAATGATTCTGCGGCATGTTAAAAATCCCTAGAGTGCCTGTTTTGTTTGGTTGCTCTCGACAAAATTAAATTTCTGGTACAATTTCGCATCGTCAGAGCTTAGGTGCCTCCCTCTAGGGAAGAAACTGGGTGTAAAAATTACATTGTGGCATTTGATATCCACTTGTATGCTGCCACATTAAAAACTGATACCAGCTCATGGAGAATGTACTAGGTCTGCAATACTAATTACCAACCCGCAGCCCCATTAGAAAGAGAAAAAAACTTCGCAAAAATACCTTTACTGTTAAATTATTTCTAAAGCACATTTTTTGAAACACATACATGGAAAATTCCGGGGGAAATTCTAATTCCTTTTTATGCAAATTGCATATGAAACAGTATCCAACTTTCTAATCACAAAAGGAAAAGAAAATAATCATTATTTATTATTATTTAAGTCCATGTAGTTTAGAAATGATATAAAAAACTGCTCATATTACTAAGAAATTACAATGCAATGCTCATATTTTTTTTCAGAGAAAACAGTTTTAGCTACTTAAGAAAAACAAAATGTTTTAATAATTCGAATAGAATTTTATAAAGGTACTGCCTCTTTTGAATAAAAAAATATATAAATAATATCACTGACAAACTGTTCTATATATGTATCTAGAAAGAAACCTAGTAGTAATAATAATAATAACCTAGACAGAGCCTTATTAAAATAGCTTGGATTTATATGTAGAAAATTCCAAGTTAGAAAATCAAACAGCAATAGTTCTATATAATTTTAAGTCGTGTCCCATTTTAAATGTCTTAATCATAAACAGAAGTTAAGGCAAATGGAATAAATATGATATCAAAATTTAAAGGCATTGCTTGTTACGAATAGATGTGAAATAACATCATTATACATTGAGATACAATAGAAGACTAAGAGGTAAGTTGGGGATAAAGTTTAGGAAACACTAGTCACAGAAATTTAAGAATATTTGTTTTTATAAATGTAATAATATACAATCAGTAATAAAAATCTCGTATTGACATTTCTATTAGTTTTTAAGCAGTTCTCTCAGGGTATCTAAAGACACACACACACAGTTATTCAACTTTCAATTAAAATTCCTCACCAAAGAAGTTACATAAAATTAATTTCATGTAATTTTCAACTTAGCTTATTATATTATATTTTGGCATTAACTTTCCTATACTCCTTGGCAAATGAAACATGCATTCTATGCTTGAAAATATGCATGGAATAGAATAATAATAATCACACCATAAATAACGAGAATTGTACACCAAGAATAACAATCGAGCCTTGTAAAATAACAACTATATTTTATGATGACAGTCAATATGTTCGCAATTGAAAGCTAGTTTTAAATGAACATCTTTTCTCAAACTAAAATCTATTAATAAAATATGTTTTAAATAAACATTTCCATTAAATAAAAGGGCTTTTTTTAAATGTGTTTTACGATTTTCCTTTCGAATTGAACTTAAAAAAATTGTTTGTAATTTTAATTAAAAAAAGAAATTAATTTTCATTTGATTCTAAATTCACTTGTTGATATTTTAACTGAATATAATAAAATACCGACATTTCCCCCCATTATTGTTATAGCTTTAAAGTTTTAAAACGATTTTTAATATTATCTTACAAATTTATACGATCACTTCATTTTTCTTGTAGCATAAACAGTGTCTAAGTGCTTTTCTAAAAAATTGCTTTGATAATTTCCTGAAGTTGAATAGTTGAAATAAAAATTCGTTTAAAATTAATTTTTAATTTTGAAAAAATATTTAGAAAAAATCAACTAATGTGAAATCGTAGAAATTTTTATTTGTCTACAAAAATCCAAATTTTTCTTAAAATTGGTTTCTTTCCGTATATTATTTGAATCCGTTTGTGTGTCAATACTTTATTACAAATATGGCATTAAAAATTCGGTTAAATTCTTAATACATTTTGAAAGTAATATATATAATATAATGTCTCGAAGAACTAATCTACTTTATTTATCACATAAATGTCGCAAAATACAAAATCTTAGCAACTATTTTAGTCCGATAAGCACCTGTTAACTTCCCTGGTGCTTTAGAATCTGCATTTTATCAACTAACTGCGATTTTCTGCTCAACAGTCGACAGTCCTTTGCCAACAGGCGTTGCGACTCCAACATGCAGACCTTCATATTTTTGAGTTTATTAGTTGCAGCATGTAAGTAAATACAAATTATTTTAAAAATCATAATATCTGTCTTCAGTCGTAAATTTTTAAAAGATTTCTATTTCAAGTCACTCATAAAATAGCCGCCATTTTGGGACACATCCACATGAGTACTCAAAATAAACTTTATCTTGGGAGAGGATGGAGTGGGGTAACAAATCATTTTTATGTTTAATTTTCAAACAGTTTTTCTTGATATTTATGTATTCTAGATGTTTTATTTAACCTTTAAAATTCAGTTTTACATATACTGTACCTAAACTTGTTTCTCATTTACTTCAGCTGTGTTACAACTGCTGTACGAAGGTAATCGTAGAAATGTCTAGAAAACTATTTTAGGGTAAAAACCAGAAGGAGGGAAGTGAAAACTGTATCTGAATTGCTCTAAAAAGATTTAAAGATAGACACACACGTATAGCCCGAGATTTTATCAACTTTTTAACCACAAATAAAATAATTAAAATTCAGAATAAAAAAATTAAAAAATGGTATATACTTTTGCTTTTCTTTCATAACAAAGGTTATTGAAATTCTTTTAACGTTAACTAAAGCTTAAAGAATATTTCTGAATAATCTCAAGATTCAGCAGAAAGAAAAGACAAAGAGAGCTCAAAAAGAAATGACGAAGCATTGGATTTCTTCCGTGTGGGAAAATTGCTTAATAATATACAGTTACTCTCTTTGAGAATAACTGCATATAACACTAATTTAAATTGAATAAAATTGCTTCAAAAAACTTTTAAATAAATTCTGATGCAGCTGCACATGTCAGCTTCAAAAATTAATGATTGTATTTTATTTAAATGGACAAAAAAAAAAAAAAAAGAAGGAAAGAAAGCTACTATTAATTTTTTACGTAGAAGTTAAATGTAAAATTTCTTACTTTATACTATTTTGTAGTTTTAGGAACGTTTTTTTTTTTTTTTAGTTAGATGGAACACAAAAATAAATAAATAAATAAAATTTCTAACAAATTTTTATTTAAAAAAAGAATTGACATTTTTTTATATTAACCTTTTTTATTTTATTTCAAAGTTTAATTTTAAAAAATTTGTATGGTTTATATTTTCAATTATGGAACATTTAATTTCGAAAAAAAAATTCGTCGTTCAATGAATAAACACAACAAAGGAAAGAATTTGCTTTTCAACAATATGCTAATTATATAATATATCTTTTTAATTAATGAAAAGTTTTATAATTAATTTACTATTGATTGAAAAGTTTGTACACGGAATTAAAGTACATTTTGTAATTATTTTAATCCTTCGTAATTTAACAAGCATTTTAAGAAATCTCTTGTTGCAAATTCTGCAAGGAAAAATGTTTCTGTTGAAGTAATTTTCAACATAGAAAATGTAACTTTATTGTTCCTGATATGATTTGACTTTAACCTTGATAATATTTTGTTTTTTTCGTTTCAAAAGAATATTTAACTTTTAAGTGATGTAATAAATATATCAAGAGATTTTAAAAATATTTTTAACATTTATCAGAAGAAAACCAATTTTAAATTTAACATATTACATCAGTTGCTTGTCAATAATTTGAGAAAAAGTTAATCAGTATATTTAAAAAAATTATATTTTTATATATTACTGCAAAAAAAAAATTACAAATTACTTTTTAAAGAAATACATATACTATAAGGGTAATCAGCAAAAAATGCTCTTAACTTCAAATATTAAGGGGACATGGTACGATTTACACAAAAAATTTTAATTTAATGATTTTTATAACTTTTTTGGTTGCCTCCTATGTATATGTCTGATGAAAGACAGATTTTATGCTCAAAATTTCATAAAAAAGCTAACCATTTAATTTTTAAGGGAAAAATTTGAAACTTATGAAGTGATTTTAAAATGTTACTCCTCCTACAAAAATTGACGTACATATATAAAATTTGATTTGCAAGTACGTCAAACTATGTATGACAAAAGTTGATATGGGTTTTACGATAACATGATTGGTATTCGTACTATACTTCTGAATGCTTATTGAAAATTCCTTAAAAAATGTGTAAATTCTAAATTCAATTATTTTTTTTAAAAAAATAAGTATTGTTTTGATTGAAAAATTCATACCAACTTTTATTTCATGTACTATTAGGAACAAGTGAAAAAATTTCTAAGTATTAGGCATAATAGAAAAAAAGCCTTAGCATTTTAAATGAAGACAAACTAGTTATTTTATCTTTCCGAGATAAGTCAGTTTAAAGTTTTAATTTGCCTTTGGGATGTGAATAAAAACAAACGTAAAGAAAATGAAGAGAACAAGATTTGTAGAAATGATATATTCTGCATTTTTGGCTGTTTTTTTATAATTATTATTTTTCGGTTGCTTGGGTTTTATTATTAGCTTATTAACATTTAATAATTAAGGTGAAATTTATAATGCTTGTAACCAAGTATTATATTATAAACTATGATCTAATACTCTCTCTTACTTCTGTAAATAGATAAGAAAATGTGTATTGTCTCACTATTTTCTTAAAATATTTATCTGTGAGTTCCCAATTTCTAAACTGAGTTAAAGAAAGCGTTCATTTATATTTTATAAAAAGTATATGCGTATATTCTTTTACCATTAAAAAAAAAACAAAAAATAGAAATTTTTCTGATAAAAGTTTAAATTTGTAGTTTTCAAATTTTGAAATATTTTATATTTGCTTCAGGTAACTTGTGAAAGTTCCACAATTTTGTGTGTGTGTGTGAATGTGACGTTATTAGACATAATTTCTTACCATAGTTCTCCAAAATCCTTACAATATCTCATTGTAATTCTAACTGACTTGCTTCAGTTTTTCCGCTATTATAATGTTAGAAACAACATTTATATAGTTCAATAACAACAAAATGTTAACATCTCAGATGTGAGTAGTTCTGTTTTGATGACAGCCCTAGTCTATATGTAAACTGTCAAAGTGCTAATATATTATCTTCAAATAGGAATAATGCTATAAAATCTTAGATGAAAAATATTAACACTATTCCTAATAAAAAAATCAGATTGTTCAGAACGTTCTTTATTAGTTGATAAAACAAAACACCGATACTTGATGCATTTCTTTCAAAACCATATACTCAAACTGAGAGCTCTGAAGATAATAATAATTTTTCTCCTTAGGGGGATTTCCCGGAAACCCATGGAAAATCCAGATCTTTTCCAGGGAGACATCTTAGGAATTGGAAGTGTAGAAGTAAGATGCGACTACCATACGACTTTAATTATAAATTGTACCAATTGTCAATAAGTATTAAATTTTGAAAATAATTTTATATATGATACACATTAGTAATTATTCAACTTGTTCTTAACTTAGTATTGCTGAATTAAGATCAAATATACATTGTACAGTACTGATACATTTATAAAAATATTATATCATTGCAAATGTGTATTTTTTATTATCTCAGAATTTATTTTGTTTTGATTCATTTCAGTAAGTTAATATTTTTTTTTAAAATCCTTTATTTTTAACTTTCGATATGCTCGCGCCCCCCAAGTAGGATTATCACGCCCTTCTAGGAGGCGCTCCCCACAATTTGAGAAACGTTGCTCTAAATAAATATCTTGTCATAAAATTCTAAAAAAATTATATTGGGGTCGAAGGGGGAAATGGAATGCGGAAACATTTAACGCATTTTATATTGACTAATAGGGCTGAATGCATACGAAAATTATTTCTCATCATTTACAGGGTTATCAGAAATGAATGACCTGATTACAAAAAATTCAATAATTCTCAGATGAATTAACATAAAATGATAATTAAGATGTCATTGTTAAGATAAAATATGAAATTTTCTGTCGTACGTAACATTTTTTGACATAAAGCAAAATTTGTTTTCACAAATGTTCAATGTGACTTCATTTAATCACCCGTATAATATCATTGCGAACATGGTCGCCCTGGACATTTACCTTAACACAGGCATCCAATTTCCTGGAACTATTTATACCATCTTCTTACACTCTTAGATGTCTGAAATTCACGCTGAACCGTGATTACTGACAGACTTTTTGCAAACGAGATCACACAAAATGCCTTCCCCCGCTGTGACGCCATTTCCACTGCTGTTCACAATTACAATATTGCTGCCACGTATTTGACAACAACAATGTTTCAAATTCAAAATTTCATATTTTATCTTTACAATGACATATTAATGATCATTTTTTGTTTATTCTCATCTGGGAATTATTAAAACTTGTAATCGGGTCATTCATTTCTGATAACCCTGTATATTAAACGTAAAAGAAAATTTCGGGTAAACATTAACCCGGGCATCACTCGCGCGAAAAAAACGACCGAAAGTTCTCGTGCAGGGTATCTCATACCCAAGGGTGTTTACATTCTGTTTTTACCGTAAAATTTGTATACAAAAGTTAAAAAGGAAGAAAAGTAGGAAATACAATATGTTTATGACATTTTTTACACATAAATTTAATTTTTCTGTTCTTTTTATAAGGGCATTCAGTACATTGTTTATACACTCCTTTAATCTTGTCATGAGTGAATGCGATGTTTTCACTGGATCTTAATTTTTTTTTATCTGTATCTGTTTCAAACTAAACATATAAGAGTATAAACTTCTCTATTCTTTAAGTTCAAAAATTTTGGAATTTCTTTTTTATTTTCTCTTATTTTATTCCAGCAATAGTTTTTTTTTCTTCAAAAGTTCATCTGAAAGTGG
The DNA here is from genome assembly GCA_019973975.1 of Trichonephila clavata. Lineage (NCBI taxonomy): Eukaryota > Metazoa > Arthropoda > Arachnida > Araneae > Nephilidae > Trichonephila > Trichonephila clavata. Next base: position 7,436 of record BMAO01035920.1, on the reverse strand, counting down.
ATAAGATGTGTACCTATTTTCTCCTTTAAAATTACGTTCTCCCCCAATGTTTTTGTGTCTCTACATATAAAATATTTATTTCCAACAGTGTCTGCCTTTTCTAAATCTGGATCGATTTCAGAGGAGGAATCATACTTGCTGTTTTACTCTTCGCCATTTGATTCTTCCTCATCATAACCGCGAAGACAATTTCTTCATCCCAAAAAATACTTTTGTACTGTATCTATTAAATTACTTAAATATCATATTTCTTCATCATAACTACAATAATACGCCATAGCATAAGGAAGATTTAAAACGCGCGTGTTCATGCATTCAGAACTGTAACGGTGATTCACGCTCAGGGTATGGCATACCCGAAGAGACTGTATCCAAAAATATATATTTAGAATTCGCCTACAAGTTAAAGTTCCTCAGAGGATATAACCGAAAAGTCAGCTACACGAGAAACAATCCATTTTCCAAAAAAGGCTTAGGAGGAGTGTTGAAAAAAGTTAAACGGTGGGTATGACATACCCTGCGCGAGAAGTGCCGGGTTAAGATACTCTATCTTAATGTTCATTCTGATCTTAACGATCGTTAAAAATTGTAGATATTAATATAAAGTGTGAAAACTCATTCTCATAAAAAAGTTTAATTGCATTGATATTAATATAAAACAAGAAAATAACTTACATTGTGCAACGAAACGTTAAGTAAATATATTAATTATATCTAAGAGAAAATTTTAATAATCTTGATTGGATTAAGAGATTATTATATTAAATCAAGATTTAATTAAGTGAATCTTAACAGATGCTATTTGAAAAGTATCCACACATATTACAATTATATACAAAAAAATACATGAATGTGCTGTTACAGAAAAGGATTAGTAACATATGTATTACAAAAAATACTAACGTAATAACTCAAATAAAAAAATTACGATATATAGTTTTTTTCGTCTTACTTAAAAACAATTTTTATTTGGATTCTTAGTATAATTTTTTTAAAAAAAAGATAAACCACGAATTGATATAAATGTTTTTGGAAGTTAATACAATTATGTTTAACTAGGTCTTTTGAAATTTTATAAATATATAAAATGTTTCCTTTTAATTTCCAGGATCGCAACGCTATTCCAAACAATACTAGAAGATGGCCTGGTGGAGTTATTCCCTACAAAATCGACAAAGGACTTGGTATCAAATTGTATTCTTCTTCAAAAATTTCAAATGCTTATCAATAATTTTTTAACAAAATCATTTAAGAATGATTCTGTCGTAAATCTTTTGATATTTTAATAATTATATCAAACATTTCCTCTCTCTCTCTCTCTCTCTTTATGAATATATATAGAGTATATATAGATTGGACTTAAAGAGATTTTTCTCAAAAAATTGATAATGCCATTATCTAAAAAACTCGAGATTAAATTACTGATATTTTAAAGTGGGGGTCTTCCTCAATAATACCTTATTTCATTAACAAAAATAAACATTCTTAAACAAATCATATGCTTTTGAGGTGTTTAATTTTTCATTTTTTGTCAAATAAAATTTCAAGAAAAGATATACTCACGAAAAACAACAACTAAACTGTCAAAAATTATATAAATTTCAATATGGATTCGAAATTTAAGTCTATACCCATCGTATGCTAAAAATATAATGTGAGACGTTTTTGAACAATTAAGATAAATTAAATAAAATTTGTAGGATTTTCCCCCAAAACACTCATGTCCGGAAAAAAAAGTTTTCAAATTACCACCCAATATCCACAAAAGAAGTAACTTAGAGAAGAGGTATTGTAGGTTCTGATGACGTTTCAGAAATGTATTCAATGTTTGTTACATAAAATATCAACACGTGTTTTTTAACATATTTTTCAACATTTGTATGTCAGTGTTTAAAAGTTTCAGACCACTTCAAAATTCTAGTATCAGACTTTTTTTATGATTTTATTTATAGAAATATTCAAGGTTATACAACAGTTTTAGTTTAAAATATATTTGAATAACACCAAATTTATTTTTTCATATGGTTTCATGCCTTTTAAAAATGTTTCATCAGTTATCCAAAAGTGTTCACAATTGATTTTGAAAAATAATTAAATAAATGCTCTATATAAATCATAAGAGAAATTATTTACATTCAAAAATTATTTTCTCAACTTTTAAATTAATTTATCTTAAATGAGTTTTAATAAATCCCTCTTTATTTAATTTCATATAAAATTAATTATTTAATTTTTTGCTGAGTCATTTAAAGGAATGTATTCAGTGAACATAGTGTAGTTTTTCTATTTCTTAAGTTATTATTTTTACAATGTTTAAATAATTAATTAACTGTAAACAAATAACTACTAAAAAGTTAATTCATTTTTATTAAAATGATATTGTTCTTTGAATAAATTTTTGTATTTTACAGATGATTTAAAGGAGGAAATTGCTAAAGCAATGAAGCACATCATGGACAGGACTTGCATCAAGTTTGTTCCTTGGGATGGATTAGAAAGAGGTTACATTAAAATATTTCCAGGAGATGGGTCAGTAGAGAAATATGTCAAAATATTCACAATTTCAATCCTTATTCACATTTTTTTGAGAATATCCAAATCCTTTAAATCTATTGATAAAAAAATATATGGGCACTTATGTATTATACCATCTACCAATTTCGCCAAATCAAAAAATGTCACCAAATGCTGTCCTCATTATCATTACTGTGTTCGAACATACGTGGGAACGGGGAACGGCTTCTAGTATTGGCTGTATATCGCGTTATTTGGCGAAATCTTTTGATTTGACGAAATTGGTCGAGGGTATAATACGTTAGAGCCAAAATATGGATTATTAAAATGGCTGGTATTTTTAGCATTCTCTTCACATTCATCTTTGAGTTCATTTTAGCATTTATTGGTAAGGCTATTTATTCCACATTTATTTCCCAACAAGTAAGTTAACATTCACTTATTTTTATTTCTTTCCTGTAGCCCTTAATAGAAATAAAAATAAGTAAATAGTATTTAGCCCGTAAGATATAAAGCTTTTCCAGACACACATAGCTTCTATAAAATTTCTACGTTGTTTAAAAGGTATAAGTTTATCAATTCAAATTAAAACAAAATATCAAACATATAGCAGCGCTTGATGTGAATAATTAATTACATCTTATTTGATTTATTAGAATAATGCTACCTCTATTTCAAACTCACGTTGTGAATGCTGCAAATTTAATTGGAAATTATCAACTGAAAATTCTATTTTCCTATCAGAAGTGTTAAGAGATCTCCAGGCATATTATTTAATTCATTTCGAGTCTATATACATTTGAATATATTAATATGTGTGAATTTGTACTAGTAAAATATTTGTGTAAAAACACTTGAAGCTTTATTTTAGCTCTTTATAATAAACTAGTGCATTAATTTTTGTAAATTTTTTTGGTTCTACATATTTATCAAAATGTAAGGGAATGTTTTTCCGCAGATGTTACTCATATTGGGGCAGAACCGGCAAGATTCAACCAGTGTCTCTGGGATACGGATGCGAGCCAATAGGAACCATTATCCACGAACTAACCCATGCCATTGGATTCGATCATGAGCAGAATAGGTCAGATCGAGATGAATATCTCATCATATACTGGCAGAATATTTGGCCAGGTGAGGAATAATTTATAAATATGCAAAGAGGGATTTTATAAAATACATATTTCATTACACACATATGCATATTTCAATAACTAAATCATAATAAATACTAAAAGTATCATTAATTGTACTCAGAGACTTCGGATTCCGGCGAAGAATTGCGTAAACACTGGCTGGAGCAGAGTTTCTCAATTGCTTCAGGAACATACCTAGAGTATAAGAAGAAAGAAACCAAAACATAAAGCTATTGGGATCTAAGCCACATCTTATTAAACCCCAAATCATGTTCCCACAAATGTTGAGAATTTTTGAATAAGAGACCGTCGAAACTGAATATTCTACATGGCATTTCACTGCCATACTGTAATGCAAATAATTTCGCGCGTATATTCCATTCATTATAAGGCTCCTCACACTTCAACTATATTTACAGATTTATAGACATTTGAAAAATGGTATACAGGTGTTAAGTCAAGTGAGATTTAATGACCAATCTTTTCTTTTACTGTCTCTCAACAATATCACATTACATAAATCTAATTGAGGCAGCATTGTGACATCAACATTGTTATAATAATTTAAAGTTTAGAAAAGTATGTCATAAACAACAATCTTTGAATTACATGTGTTTTTAAGAACCTTTCTGCAAACATATAAATGTTTTTTAAGCCTATTCTCTTCTCTGACCTTTCGATCATAAGTCGACGAGCAGCCCAATACAATGTAGAACGACAAAAAACAAATAGCGCAGTCAACAACATTTAAAGAAACATAGCTTAAAACTGTAGGGCATCTATCAAGGTGATCCCTAATCACGGGTACGTCATGGTTACAAAGTGGGCAGGAATCGGAATCTGCCAATCCAATTCTATACATGTAGTCCTGCAAAAAGTCGTGACCAGTGGCATGTCTAAAATCGGCCACGCTGGAACCAGAAATTCTTTTTGACGTCTTCAGAAAAGAGCTCCATAAATATAAAAATGGTCTTTAAAATAGCTATATTCCATTTTTGCAATTGATTATTTTGCTTTCAAGTAAATTCTTAATTAAAAGAATAATAAAATTAAAATATCATTTCATCTGTATTTAAATTAATTTTATGCTCAAAATTTGGTTTGATTTTGTTATTTTTTTTCACAAATTTAATAAAGTATGTAGTGACTGCATTGGTTGTAAGAACAAGCATTATATTTGTTACATTCGATTTTTGCAGATTATTCGAGAAATTGAAGTGTAATGATTTTGATTACTTCAAAAAGTGATAGCAAACAACATTCACAAATTTAAGGTTCAAATCTTGCTTTTTGATATCCCAAATGTGTTATTTACTTATATACACTAAAAACAACGAATTCAACTTACAAAAATTTTATTTATGCCTTTAAAAAAGTTGAATCAGAATATCTATGCCTCTTTATTGTTGATTATAATTTAAAATTCCTTCTGTTTCTTTTCAGATGCACTTGACCAGTTCGACAAACTGAAACCTGATCAAAATCGTCTGATTAACAAATTCGACTACAATTCCATCATGTTGTACGGAGAGAAGACCTTCTCCAAGGACGGTTGGTCAAAGACCATGAAAGCCAGAAAGAAGGGAATCAAAATTCTCGACGTCATTCAAAAGGGAAAACTGAGTGAAAGCGATGTTTACCGAATCAACTTTTTGTATGAATGTGATAAACAAAAGTAAATAAAAACTGATGTTTCGTTAAGATAATAATTTTCTTTAATTGTGTTTTTCAAACATTCAGTAAACTACTAATTTTTATAATGTTTTTTTTTCTAAAAAAATGAAATAAGGTTCAGTTTTCAATTAATGTTTCAAAAACAGATGGAGAAATGGAAATACGCAGTAAAAACTAAAATATGTGATAATGTGGGGTTCTCTGTATTTTATAAAATTCCCACTCGATTTCTCTTAATTGTTTTTGAATTTTCAGTCGTTTCCTATAAAGAAAGAATTCAAAATTATCAACTTCGAAATGCATAAAGCAAACATGCTTTGGTAGAACCGTCCAAATTTGTGCAGGCGTTTATTAGTGATATTTATAATTAAATTTGGCTTTTCAGTTTTCTAAAAAAAGAAAGAAAGAAAAAAATATAAATGGATAAAAAAAATCAAAGAATTATTGCATATAAGACAGAAAAGCAAGAAACAAACACATATTTGACATTTTTATAAAGCAATCTGAAAATAAAATTACTTCAAACTTTTTCCTGAGTTAAATTTATGTAACTGAAATAAACATCAACTAAATATAATCAAGGTTAGAAAATGTTTCAAATCGTGAGAAAAAAAATTCCTTCTTTTTTAAAAAAATTCAAAATAATTATTTGTTATTTACAAGATAAAATGAAATAACTAATCTCAAATAAAATCAATTTAAATATTTTTATAAAAAATTTCGAAATTAAAATTTTTTATTTTTTGTTCAATTTTAATTATTTTTAATCACTTTAAGAACTTAATAAAAATATTAAAAATTTATTTGATACATCTTCAAATTTTGTTATTATCAAAGCAATTTAAATTTCAAAACATAATTAAAACTAATTCAAAAACTATGTAGAAGAGATGCACAATTATAAAATATATTTATTTGATTCCAAATACAAATAAATTTTATCTTATTTAATTTTGAAAAAATTTAAATTTTGAAAAAAATTTAGTAAGAAAGAGAAAAAATTAGAGAATACCATTTTCCAATTTAAAATGTTGTAATGATTAGGACAAATATTAGAACGAAAGTTAAATAATTTTTACATGTAAACTTCAAAAAGAACTAATCAATGAATAATTTTAAAAAGTACTTAATAAATATATTTTTTATATTTAATATATAAAATATTTTTTCAGGGAAAATTATCAGATAATACTAATATTAAAAAGTTTTATTTTTAACGAACAGAAAAAAGTTAGTGCATCTCACCTCTAGAGAAAATAGAAATCAATTACATAAAATTAATGTAATTAATTGAATTGAATTAATTCTTCAATTAATTAATTAAAATTAGTTGAATAAAATGAAAAAATATACACAAGTTTAGTATACCTAAAAAAATTTAAATAACATAGTTTCCTTTATGAAAAAAAAAAAAATACAAAATAACAGATTTTCATAAAATAAAATTTTATCTACAGACATTGAAAAAAAGTGAAACATATTGATTGTAATGAAAATACATAACAATACGACCAACTCTTGCGATGTATACAATGACAATTAAGGCAATGTATATAAGACAATTACAACGGATATGCAAATGCAGGTCAGTAGACAATTATAAAGAAAAAAGAAAACAATTTTCACTGAACAAGATCATTATTTTAATACACTCACTTCCAAAAGTTAAGCACGAAGATGTAAAATGCAAAGAAATCAACAAATACTGCTTTAATTGACACAAAATTTGGCAGTAAAGTAGCATATATGTAGTTAAGCATAAAACAAAATCAATGATTATATGCAGAAATTAAAACAATATTGAATTTTTGTAAGTTATCAACTAATGTCATACTGGAGCAGAATTATGCATAAAGTGAAAATAAACAGCATAAAATGAAAAAAAGGACATTAATAGGGTATGTGATCCCCCTATTAATGCAAATCCCCCTCATCTGTACGCAAAGTTTACAGTTAACGATGTCCGAAATAGAAATCTAAGGTTAAGTCAAAAATAGCTACCTCATAGATAATTCAAGCCCCGTGTGATTCTCGGGAAATCCCGGGTACGAAATCTCATTCCCAGGAATGGAAAAAGTACAAAAATCTTATGATTTCCCGGGAACCCGGGAA
>BMAO01035919.1:0-47069 GCA_019973975.1 Trichonephila clavata | reverse complement strand
AGTACCCATTCTCTTTTGCACATGGCCTACACATTCTATTTTCTGACTAAGATGGTCATCGCAGTATGGATTGTTTTCAGAAAGGGCATTGAATGTTTTTGTGTCGCCATCTCCTATGTAGTTCGAATATTTCAGGTTGTGAAGCTTTTCTGATTGATTAAAAATCCTCAACATCCGTCAACCTCCATCTTACCAGCAGAGCCAGAATAATTTTTCTACGTGAATCTTATGCGCTTTTTGCCATTTATTGTACTTGATACAAAACTTTACCCCTTTATAACTGTCGCTTCATTTGCAAAATGAGGACAACACTTCCCTATCCAAAACCTTACCTGCTTCGGCCCCATTAGAGTACATACTCCAATCAACGATGAATGTCCTCTCGTCTTCCAGGTCCATGACCACTTACCGTTAAAATGTTATCAGGTAACGAAGAATTTTCTTCGACAGCTGCCCTGTTCATGCTTTCTTCGGCGACTTCCTTCATAACAAGTGAAAGTTTATTATTAATAACATCGTATGATTTTTTTTCAACAGGATTAGGAAGACTCATTACAGAACAAAAGGTTTTTAATGACTCTAAACCTTGACCTATGCATCCCATTGCTAAAATAGATCTTCTGTTAATTTCTGGAGCATTATTTTTATTCCCAAAGTTTTCACAGCTTGAAAAAGTATAAATACTCCACATTTTTTACAATGTATTTCAAAATTCGAACATAAACCACGAGTGGATTTTTCATTAATTGTTAATGGTTTATGACATTTTAAACAGCATGATACTGACAAAATAGAGCTAAAGGTTGAAATAAAATCAAAAATACGATATTCTTTGAAGTTTTCACTTACCTTAACAAGATTTGACTTTAATGAAGTCTGAATTCCTGAAAGTGTTTTACTAGAAGCATTTTTCATTTCGGCACACTTACTTGTACTTTTCATTTCTACACACTTCCTCGTATCTTTCATATCTGTAACATGTGAGTCACTTACCTTTAAATATTTATTTCCTCTAAATCTTTTCTTGGGGCGATTGCCCATTGATTTTTTCAGAATAAAACAATAAATATCTTCGATTTAGATAAGTGTTTTAAAAAAACCTGTGCTAAAATAAAAACAACAGAATCAAAACACAGCAGAATGAATGTGTTGAGTTGCAGGCTTCCTTCTGATCAACTCAAGCGCTTAAAATATTTCATGAGGCTTATTAAAAACAGAAAAATGAAAGGTATGCATAAATCAAAAATAAATGGGCGTGGCATTTGTCCATTTAAAAGTTGTTATGACAAATTGCTGTTTGCAATTTTTTGAATAACTTTCGAAGTTTTTGGAGTATTGTCACGTGGTTAGTATCAAAATGTTCAGAAAAAAATGAAGAACAAGATATATTTTTTTCGAAAATTCGAAAAAAAAAAGGGTTAACACCCCTGAGACCCCTAAAGTGTTTTTAATGGTAGTTGTTTTCATTTTATTTGAAAGAAATGTAAAATAAGCCGTAAAAAGGGCACTTATACTTTCAAACTGTGTTTTTTTTAATTTTTAGGTATATTCGCACACCGTATACACCCCTTCTTTTTTACAAAGAAGCTAAAATGTACGTGTGCAATGTTCTTATGTTTTAAAATAAATTATTCAAGGTATTATACCAGTATTTTGAAAACTAGTATACTTTTAGATCTACAACCCTTTAAGACAGGGTTACTCAAACTTTTTTTACCGCCGGGCCACATACATATGACAACTATTTCACGCACACCATAATAAGGGGATTATAAGGGGAAGGGGAGGACGCTATAAGATCAAGGACATTTAAAATGTGAAAAATTTAACAAAATATTAAACGCATAATTTTGGATTATATTTAACACTGCAATAAAATACATCAACTCACAAAAAATAGGTTTCATGCATTTTTTTTACCTAACCACGAAGTAATTTCGATTTCTTTTCATCAATGATCCAAAGCCCCCTCCCTCCTTCCTATATTTTATTGCTGCTGCAAAGATTTTTTGAAGAAAGTCAATTTATCTCGTCTTGAAAGAGATGCTCCGGAAAAACAGACACTAAAATATTTCTGTTTAGTAGTAGAGGGTGACGAGCTAAATTTTATATTTCTTTTAAATATGACATTTTATTAAACCAAACAGGTTGTTGATCTAATTTTTCACTACGAAATACTCCAGATCTTAATTGTCTTGAAACAACGCATATTTTACTCTTGGAGAACATGTAGGTTAATTAAAAATTAGATTTACCCATAAAATGGTAGCTACTCCATTATTATTTGTTATCAATAACCATTACAATTACATAAAAAGAAAAAAAATTATCTCCCATTTCGTACCAGCACGACATCGATATATGTGATTACTTACGATAGGATTTCTCGCTAAATTTTTAATGCAGGGTTCTTAAATAGTTGAATTTGTTAGTGGAACGGACTATGACCTGGCCACTCAGAAAGGTCCGGTGGGTCGCAGGGTGAGTATCGCTGCTTTAAGATAATTAGGTACGCCATTTCTTTTAAATAAACAGTATTCCAATCTATATAGAATTCCCATTTTTTTTTACACTTACATCTCTTTTTTATCTTATTTTTGAAGCTATAATTTGTATTCCCAGCGTATAACACACACCTTTAAATTTCGAATTTAGGTTTTATGTTCTTGGAACTTCTTTTCCTCCTCCATTTTTAGGCTTTTCATGAATCTACTTTAGGCATCTGAACGTACTGTGCTAGTAAAATGAAATAGTAAAAATGGATAGCAAAGCAGATAGCAAAATAAAAAAAGCGCCCAGAAGTTTAAATTTTATCGTCACTTTCTAGCCTGATTAAAGTTTCCTTTTATAGGCTTATCTTTTCAGTTCGTTTTTAGTGCTAATTATTAAAGTCAATTCCTAAAGTGAAGTTTTCAGTATTATTCTTCATTTCATTTGAAACTTTGATATCAAAACCTTGATTTTTATTCGTTCTTAGAACGAAAAAGTCGAAACCACTTACTTCATCTACCAACCCGATTTTATCGATTGTAAGTTCTCAGAAATATAAATCGAATATTCTATTTAGTATAGAATTTTCTTTCTTCAATATTTCGAATGTTAAGAAAAATCGATTGTTTATCGACGTCACACCCAAAAGACACACGAGGATATTTTCAACGGGCCTCAGGATTTTCATCCACGGTCTAGTGACATTCGATCTGGGATCGTACTTCCAAACATCCACACCAACATGAAGACTTTGAAGCTCAACAGATTTAGTGCGAGCACATCATTCCCGTTATACCACATATCTCTAATGCCATCAAGACTCGGACCTGTGTGTGTGCAATAACTGAATCAAAGCCGTCCACTAACTAGAAACCATGACCATTTTTAGCGGCTAATGTTATCCTGTAACATCAATTTTCAGGTCTAAGCCCAAACTACAGTAAAAATATTAAAAAATAAGAATTCAAAATGCAGAATTTTTTTCAGTTTTGTGTGTCTTATTTATCAACATCATTGTTAAAAGAAAATCAATATTAATGTGCAAAATCAGGTGAGTTTTCATTTACTTATTATATAGTACTTGTACTATACTGGAACTTTTCAGACATTATTTTACGATTCATTAAGGTATCCAACTACCCTAAAATTTTGAACTTTGCCAAAAATTAACAATTTTTTTAATGATTTTATTTTATAGACCATCTTATTACTTACATAAAAATATAAAAAGTTCATTGTTTTCCGTTCACTAGATCAAAAACTACTAGTTTTTTAGTAAAAGCAAATACCATTACTTTAAGCAAGATATGTCATACTTTAAAACGCGTTTTACTCGAAATGTGTGTTTTTTTTAAATGCTCTAGCAGGGACAGCGATTGCTAAAAATTTTTGAAAATAATTAACTAACTTTTTTCTTGTATGTTCTGTGTATAATAGTAGAAGAGTTTTAACCTTCACATATATCAATCATTGTTTTACTACAAAATTTACAGTCTCTTATGTTAAAATAATCGCTATTATTTTAAGCAATTTCATGTAATAACTAAAGTAAAGTGCTCTAGTTTTTGTAAAAATTTAAATATCTCTTATCCTAAAGGTCATTTCAAAAATGAGTAACACAGCAACATATCAAAATTGAAAAATGGAAAATTTGTTTATAAACTTTTGGGTCAGAATGGGCCCCGTTTAAGCTATTTTTTGTAAATTTTTCCCAATTTAGTAATAATAATTTCTTTTTATCCTCTTAACTTAGGCATATTTTTCTTAAAATGTACTGAAGGTACATTCCTTTTGCTTAACCAGTTCTATTTTATGTCTATTAAGCAATCAGAACAGAAAAATAATTTTATTATAAATATTTAATTTCATCTAGACCTGAAATCAAATCTGTTATTAATTAACAGTCGAATAAAGTATTCTATTTTGACAAAGTATACCTTTTAATTAATAAACATTAGTGGTTAAAGTTTCTGCTTCTGTTTGTTTTCTTTCTGTATATAATTAATACTTGGTTTTCGCTCTATATTCAATTAGTAAAATGTTCACTAACCGAAAAGATAACTATATTATTTTCTAATTGATTATGAAAATGTTAAGACTACTTACATTCACATTATTAAATTAAAAGAATATTAATGCTTATGAAAAAAACTCCGGAATATCTATTTAAAAATAATATACATCAGTTAAATCATCAGAAATAAGTCTAGTGACAATTTTCTGAAAATTTTCTTTTAATAAGAAATTTTGTGTGCATACGCGGTTATTCATAAAACTCTCCAGGATTTCAAAAAGATAAAAGAACTAATTAGAATGCTGTAAGAAAGAACACTTAAAAGAATACAAATACAATCCAAGTTTTATTTACATATCTTACAGTTGTTCTGTGTGTGAAACCTTAATCCACTGCTTCTCAAACTTTCAATATTCGCGACCCAATATTTAATTATAATTTTCATCCCCCCACCTTGCATACAATTAATAATTAACTGATTTCAATAATACTATACATTGCCGCTAAGGCTACAATACCACTTTAACCTCTTAAGTGCCACCATCGTATATATACGTCTTGATCAATGGGTGCATTAGATGCCCAGGACGTATATATTCGTCTTTCCGAAGTACGATCTTTGCCATGCACTGCTGTCCATAAAATTATTCCAAAGACTTTGGAATGCAATAAAAAGACCTTGATAGTGTTCGCGAAGGATTTACTGATTTCTGAGGATTTTTTTATCGATTCCTATTTATTCTTTTCTTCCCCTCAATTAAGCCAATTATGAAAATAGTGTCATTTCAAAGAATAATTATTAACATAATGTGTTTAACTACAATAAATTTATTTAAATAATAATCAGCCCAAATAATATTCAAGGAGACAAATGAAATGCGACTTTCAAAACGTATTTCAATAAAAAAAAAGTTATTAAAATTGTTTATATATATAATTATCGCTCTTAAAACTTAAATAAAAGTCTTTTTTTATTGTATAAAAAAAATGTATAAACAAAATAAAAATTGCAATAAAATTCTCTTCAAACTATTAACTCTACAAAAACTTTCTACAGTTATTCATAGGGGCAACGCCTTTACTTAAAAGATATTTCAAAAAAGGATAATCTAGATGAAAACAAAAGGAAAAATAGTATTTATAAATTTCTTGAAATAATTTAAGAACCTGTGTGTGTGTGTGTGTGTGTGTGTGTTTGTGTGTGAGAGAGAGAGAGAGAGACATAAGAAAATTTATTGCAAAGACTATGCAATTAATTTTAAAAAAATAAACTCTAAATTCTCTAAATCGGTTTTTTTAACGCAAAAAAAAGTTAGCTTTGGAGTTTAAAAAATTTTTAAGTAAATTATATCTGCAAGATGTTTTTGCATAGCCCTCTTATTTGCGTTTTCAAGTAGTTTTCTTTTTTTCAACAATATATAGCCTTCTTTTTGCTCTTAAAAAACAGTCTTACATTAAAAAACATTGCTTTCTGAGTAAGTTTGCTTTTTCTATTTATTTTGTTTCGTTTTTAAATTAATTTAAGATTACTTTAGGAAAAGAGTTATATAAAGTAAACACGTATTTTATACCTCCCCCTCTCCCCAAACTTATGTTTTCTGTTAATGAGATTTCTTTAGTGCTCATTTAATAATATTACCATTTTTGAACAAATTATTTTTTTCTTTAAGTCAACTGATTTATTTGATAAGGCTATATTTAATTTATTTTAGTTATCTCTTCCTAATATTCTGTTTAAATACATAAATAAAATAAAATTTTGAAGGAGAAATCTGAGGGAAATTAAATTTAACTTAATCCTTTTTTATTTCAATTTTATTTATTTAAGGGTTCTTAAATGCTTATAAATTGTTTTTATTAATCCAAAATAACGCTCTTTTTTAATTCTATTCAAATAAAACTAATTATTTGCGTATTTTTTACAGTTGGAAATGTTTCGTGACACATATTTTTGAATAAAGTTTAAACTATGATATTCCTTAAAATTCCAGATACATTAAAACATCGCACAAACTGTGAAAAAAGTCTTATAAAATTCGACAAAAGCTTCAAAATAATCTGTCGATTTTTATTCCCATTAAAAATGTGCCCTACAACATTGATTCTCAAACTTTCAATATTTGCGACCCAATTTTCAATCGTAATCTTCATCGCGCCCCCTTCTGCAATAATAATGGATTGAATGCTATAAAAATATACTTAAACGCTTAAGCTACAATACGATTTTAATTGTAAACCATACAAGTTGTCGAGATAAGTATTAAATTTTGTATATGATAAAAGCCCATGGAAGGTTCTAGTAATAATCAAACTTATTTTTAATATATTGATAAATTAATTATCATAAACATTTTGCAATACTGATACATTTATAAGTATACATATTAAATCAGTGTAAATGTGTATTTAATTTTTATTTTGTTAAAATGTATTTTAATTTGCTTCTTTCAGTAAATTAATGCTTACTTTAAATCTTTTATTTTCGACTTTGCAATATGCTCGCGAATCCCACATAAGGATATCACGCCCAGCTAGAAGGGCATGAATGCTCCACAGTTTGAGAAACACTTTTCTACAATTATATTTTATGCAAAGAATGGAAAACTTACATGAAAGTAAATTTAATCACATCGCCTTGAAAATTATTGGTACAAAAGCTTATCAAAGCTTATGCCTTCATTCATTCACTTTTTTTGCCTAATAGTATGTATTAAACCTGGTGGGAATGCACATTAGCAAACAACCCGATGAAATCTTACTGCAGAAAGAGTTTCAAGAGAAATCTGAAGGAATACCATCCGGGAACCTTAGCAGTCGAGTAATAACTAGCATATGTAACAAAGAACAACACGATCAAATGAAAGATTGTTGTCTATCAGATGATCGACTGCCGTTTTATTTTTAACTTAAACTTTGAATTTTTATTTTGAAACTCGGAAAAATGTTAATTAAGCGAAAAGTTTGATTTACTAGTTAAATTAACTTTTTTTTCCCTTATCTTGTTTGAAGAGTACGACTGAACTGCTTTGGGATATTTTGTAAAAATAACGCTTTTAGACCACACCGAATAGAAAGAGAATATTAAATTTCATTCTAAAATTACTTAAAAAGTACCAAATTCATTCACCCTGCTTTGTGACATATTTTTAAAAGTATTTCTACTTATTCTTATGAGTATATTACTTTTTCCAAAATTATACCAAGAAACATATAACTGATTGAAATTCCTTTAATAAAAAAGTATAATCCATCATAAAGGCTTTAATTTCTTTACAGAGATTATTTTTTAAAAAAAAAGATTCCAAAGACTGTTTGGTAAAAAATTAATTATGTCTTAAAAACATTTCTATCATCAAGATTTCGAGAAACTAAAAATTTCTAGATTCCTAAGAAACTAAACAAAATAGAGTTTAATTTTGAAAAAGAAAAGGAATTCGTAGAAAAATATAAAACTTTCGAATAAACTGGTTTTTAAACAAAATAAACTGTAACATTTTCAAAAATGTTTGAATTTGAAAATTTTGAAAGCACAAAAAAAAATGGGTAAAATTTGTAGTGTTAATGTTAAAAAATTGCAAAGCATATGATTCATAAAGCGTATAAATACATATTTAAACTCGCCACGTTTGTTATTTTCCCTACAGTAATACTCTCCTTGTGGAAATATTGAGTTTTACGAACAAAGTTCTCATCCCAGGGGGAATTTAAAAAAACAAGATTTTGGCACTCAGATAAGATGAGAGAAAGGCTACCAGATTGGCGACTCTTTCATACTTGGTAACAAATTCGGTGAAAAATACGATATTGCTAAGGAACCATTGAAATGGTTCTATGATTATGTCTTTCAGAAATTTTCATAAGGATATATAAAGGATCTTTCAAACAAAGGTCAAGTCAGTTCAGAAGAGAATTCTGTCGTGTGGGTTGACTGTGATTAGAGAGAAACTTTCTCTGTCTTAGTGTATGCTACTGGAACTATTTATAGAGCCGTTTCTAAAATGTTCCACAGCTTGCTTGTAACGAATGTACTTTGTACTAGTGTAAATAATTCCTATAATAATTCCCTGTGTATATACCTCGATTTGTCTTTATGTAATCTGTTCGTCCTTGTCCTTTAATAAATCTGTTATAATTCATATAATTTTAGTCTTTGGTTGTTTTTCTTAGCGACAGTATACAGTGGTGGGTGGCTAAAATTGTGGACACTTTTTAAAATTGTTATGTTTTTTAAGTTTGTATGCATATAGAAAATGTTACTTTCACAAAAGGCAAAGTCTTTTATATCTTTTTAAAGATAAATTTAATACTGAATTCAATACAGAAAAAACAAAATTCAAATATTTGCAGCTTAAATAAAGTTATGCTGCAATAAATATCGATTTACAATAGATTCTGATTATAGCAGTGCTTAGTGGGTAGACATTATTTTTTATTACAGCTTCACATCAATGTTTCATTGAGCTTAAAACGTTTTAAGCCCTTCTTTTGTTATTACATGGTGCACGGAAACAATTATATTCTCAATTAGTTCCTTTATGTTTTACATGGGTACCTCATTCGGACAAGAATTTTCAAACGGTACCACAAGTTTTCAATACGATTGAGGTCAGGACTGTGTTTACTGGACAATACAACAATGATATTTAGCAATGGCAACAATGACATCAAATAAAAGAGTAAATTGGACACCTAGAAAGAGATGTGTGACAAAAAGTGGTCTGCCCTATGTTAAAATTGCAAGACAAGTGAGTGATTGAGTGATCACATCTGGAAATTTAAAGTGTTGTTTAAGAGATATCAGGAGACTAATTTAACAAAAACGAAAGCAGAAGAAAGCCGAAAAAGGTGTACATCTAGTGATGACAGAAAAACAACAATACTATGACACCAGTAGAAGAATGCCATCAACGGTCATCAGAAGTGATCTGAATGATGCTGGTGTTCCTGTCAGCTCAAAAACAATCAGGAGAAGATTAGCAGATGTTAGACTAAGAAGTAAAATTCCACGAAAAAGGCCTTTTCTCGATTTACAACAGCGCTAAAAAAGAATCCAGTGGTTAAAGGAACACAATAATTATACAAATGATAAAGTGGTTACAAGTTGTATGGAGGGAGGAAACTTGAGATATCGTTATTTGGTAGTGATGACCAAAAATATGAAAGACGTAGAGTAGGAGAAATGCTACATTCTAAATGCATCCACGCAACTGTGAAGTACCCACAGAGTTTTATGATTTGGTCATGCATATAAGTAGATGATATCGTTCACCTTTATATAATCGATGGGACACTGAATGTCAGAAACACATTGACACCATTTTAGACCCAAATTTCTACCTTCTAGCAAGGATCTATTTACCAACAATACTTCATTTATTTTTCAGCAAGATTCTGCTCCCTGCCTAACAGTAAAGTAATCGAAAGACTGGTATCGTTGTTCTGGCTTGGAAACAGTCCTGACCTCAATCCTATGGAAACATTGTGGCACCTTTTGAAATCTCTTGTCCGAATGAGGTACCCATGAAATAAAAGGGAGCTAATTGAGGATATAATTGTTCCCGGCACCATTTAATAATGCAGGAAGAGCTTAAAACAGTTTTGAGCTCAATAAAACTACGATGTGAAGCTGTCATTAAAAATAAAGGCTACCCACTAGGCATTGATAACTCACTGCTATAATCAGTATCTAATGTATATCGATAATTATTGCAGCATAACTTTTTTGCGTTGCAAAAATTTGAATTTTTTTTCCTGCATAAAATTTAGTATTAAATTCTGTTTAAAATGATATAAAAGACTTTGCATTTTATGCAACGTAACATTTTCGATAAGCATACAAACTTAAAAAACATTACATTTCTAAAAAGGTGTCCACAATTTTGGCCATCACTATATATATATATATATATATATTTCAAAAATATACTAAAAATAGTTATATACCTAAGATAACTATCGTCATAATAGAAAAGATTTAGCCACAGAAATACTAAAAGCAAACTCCCAGCCTTAGGAACTAGGAATGCAGGTTTAAATAAAGTTTTCTGGCCAGCCAACCTTCACCTGAATTTGCCAGTATTCTGGGCCATAGGGAAAGCAATAAATTTCTAGAGAAGTTTAACTATATTATAGATAAAAACCATAATCTATTAATGTAATACTGTAATGTTATAGCCTTTAATAATTACTAAAATATTTAAAATCAAAGCCAAACTAATAGACTTACCATGTGAATACATATTCGCCTCTTATGGACAATAACAGTAACGCATATAATTATTATGTATTGATAAAGTAGCAATATTACTATATATATATATACTTTTAAAATTTCTATATTTTATTTTAAAAATATTTTAAAAATTTTAAATATTTTATTTTAAAATAAAAAATACCATCCAGACATAAACGATAAATTTTTAATAAAATATATTATTACAAAATTACTTAGCTAGAGGCGCCATCTATCTATAAACTGTACAACTGAAAAAACTTTTTTTTATTTAAATGTTATATAACTTTTTATAAATTTAAGAGGGTAACTGTGTTCTATATATACAATGTTTAATAAAGTTATTAATATTTAAATATATATTAGATTTATCACTAACTAATACCTTGTTACGATAAATATAATTCAAAATAATATTTCGATATACTGAAATAGATAAGTTTGAATTCCAGGAAGGAACTTTAAGAATGTTAAAATTAAAATCATCTCTTTTATCATAAATATTGCTATGTAATTTATAGTCCTTAATATATAATGATACATCCAAGTAATTAGTTTTAACAGGATTATTATTAATTTTAAGTAGCTTTAAATATCCCGGATAAAAATTGATATTGGGATTATAATTATTATTTTTACCAAAAATAATTAGGTCATCTATGTATCTAAAAATGTAATAATCATTATTAATAATATAATTATTTTCGTAAAAGTGTAAATATAAATTAGCCAAACTATTGCTAGCAGGGCCACCTTGAGGCAAACCTTTGGTTTGTTTGTACAGAGAACCATTAAAATTAATGTAGTTTTCTTTTAGGACAAAATTTATTAGAGTACTAAATTTTTGTAAATTAATATTAAGGTTATAGTTTCTATGATTATCTAAAATTACCCTAATTACATCATTGATATCAATAGAGTTAAAAAGATCTTCAAAGTCATAACTATGAACTGAATAAGTATTTTTATCTTTAAAAAAATCTATAATTTCTTTACTATTTTTAATTATAGCTTTATTACATTGCTTATTGATGAATTCTTGCAAAATATTGTGCAGCATTTTACCTGCAGCAGTGATATAAGTTTAAATATATATATATATAATCAAAATTTCTCTACAAGAGAGAGATGAATTACATGATTAATACTTAAAAGAATATCAATTGCTAAATAACAAGACAACAGAATTTAGAAGGAGATATGAAAGATTGAAATAACAGAGTAAAATATAAAAGAATGGAT
Organism: Trichonephila clavata; assembly: GCA_019973975.1. NCBI lineage: Eukaryota > Metazoa > Arthropoda > Arachnida > Araneae > Nephilidae > Trichonephila > Trichonephila clavata. The sequence goes on along the minus strand of BMAO01035919.1, from coordinate 35,091 downwards.
GCTTCAGTATTATCAACATTGCTGACTTAGGACAGCTAGTATACATAAAATTTTCTTTAAAAAAATCATTCTGTATAAAAGTGGGGTTGAACATGTTTTTTGGCCAGCCAACCTTCCCCCTTTTTTTGTTAATAATACCGAGCAAATACCAATTGGAAATCTAAATCCATTATAAGGAAAAGGTAACTTACCCAAAAATTGCATACTGAAGTGCAGAGCCCGCGCTAAATCTGAGTACAATAAACAAGTTATTGGCAGATTCTGGACTCAAATACAATTTCGAAACAAAGCAAAGGCTGAAAAATAGCACTTATCAAAAGTATGAAAAGAATATAAATAATAAAATAAGAAATGTAAACATACTACCATTATCTTAGAGACTCTTAATATGGTTTAAAAGTTATAATGTATTCTAAAAAAGTAATTTTATCTAAAACTAGAAACTGGGGGTATTTAAAACTATCTAGGAAGAATAATAAATCTATAATATAAACCTTTTAAAACTATGAAATTTAATCCTTACTATTTAGAATTTCATTATTTAAATATCTATTAATAAAATTAATAGGGTAGTTTTGAATTAAACAGTATTTAGTAAAATGTTTATAATTTTTTATTTTTTCTGAATTATTAGAAACTAGAAGTTTATTGCGTAGTGTGTAATTAAGAACAATATTTCTGAAAATAGATACATGCACATTACTCTCCCAATGCGGTACTTTTATAATATTGAAATTAAAGTCTTCTCGTTTATCATAAATATTAGTAACTATTTTATAATCTTTTAATTTAATTTCTATATTAAGAAAATTTGCTTCGTAACTGTTACTATTTGTCTGTATTAAATTAAGATATTGTGGATAAAAATTAATATTAGGTATAAAGTTGTCTTGCTTGCCAAAAATGATTATATCATCTATATAACGAAAAAAATAAAATTCTAAGTTGTCAGTGAAACTACTTTCAAAATAATGTAAATATAAATTGGCAAGACAGTTGCTAGCTGGGCCACCTTGTGGTAGACCCTTAATCTGTTGATAATAATTACCATTATGATAAACATAATTCTCTTTTAGAACTAACCTAAGTAGAGAACCAAATCTATCATATTTGACATTTTTAAACAAATTATCTTTATGTAATTTTACTAGTGTTTTTATCATATCATCAATATTAATTGAGTTAAAAAGATATTCAAAATCTAAACTAAATACTGAAAATATCTTTTTATCTTTAATTTGTGCTATAAGTTCTGTACTATTTTTAAGAATGGCTGAAGCTTTTAGATTATTTATTGTATCTTATAACATTTCATGTAGAATTTTGCCTTATTTGCTGATATATGTATTAAAACCATTAGTAACTGTTCTAAACTTTACTGGATTTTTATGAAATTTAGGAGTAAGAAATACATGTGGAAATTTAAAATTATTATTAATTTGTATTTTTAATTGTTTATGAAAAGCCAAAATTCGATTATTTATTTCTCTATCAGAAATTGATGACCTAATAAAAGCTGTAATATATATATATATATATATATATATATTAAAAAGACTATATATATATATAGAATATATATAGAAATTAAAGACTATTATATATATATATATATAGTCTTTTTTTAATTTCATTGTTCGTTTATTGATTGAAGAAACTATTTATTTTTGACCTCCCATTGCATTTGAATTGTTTTTGTGAAAGAAATTGTGCTGTTTAGAAATATTGATTTTATGAAATATATATATAAATCACTCTCTCTCGTGAAAAGTAATAATTTATTAGGAAATTTAATTATTTAATATGTTAAATGATTTTTCAAATGCAGTTGCTCACAAAAATTTCTATTTTCGTAATATCGACAAATTGCTTTAGGTAATGATCTTTAAAAGATAAGTGCTCTGAATTAGAATTGAATCGATTCAAAAATCATTACTCATTTTCCTCGAAAACTAAATGCGCTTAGCATTCTGAAATCCCTGAAATTTAATTATGCTTAGAATTCCTAATGATTCATGCTGCTTATTTGTGAGGTTGAAATTTTGAGTTTAATTATGCCCGTTTTAGTGTAAACCCCTTTAAGTTATTTATAACAATGCATCACAATTATAATTTAGTAAATTGAAATGCGAATTTTGCTTTGTTTCTACTTCCCACATATACCTTGAACAATTCTTATTAATATTCCGAGGTACACTGTGAAAGAGTTTTCATCACAAATTTTAATTTGGAAATACGAACGTGAATGTATTACTGATGTAGATATTTTTAGACGGTTTGACGAGAATCTTGAGAAAATGACGTAAAAGTCACTTTTTATTGTGATTCGGGTTGCGAAATCCTTAAATTGTATAGAAGGGATTGATTAATTTATTCTACATTTGATTATTCCCTTAGAATGAAGATTCCTAATTTATTTTGGTGTTCCAATCAAATTTTTTTGGTATTAATTCATATCTTTTTCTTCCTTTTAAAAACTATTACCGTAAAATCTAGCGTACAGCATGCCCTGGTGGATACACGCACCTGCACTTTCAAGCTGCATTTTTGTTTTTAATTTTTAGGTATATTCACCGCATAACGCGCACTCCCTGCTTTACGAAAAAAACCTGAAATGTACGTACGCAATGCTATTATGTTTTAGAGTAATTTATTCAAGGTAAGTATTATACCCAAAGTTTTTGTGAAAGATACTATAGTTCTAGAATTACAACCTTTAAGTTCATAAGGAATGTCATGTCATTTAAATAAACAGTATTTAGATATATATAGAAGCCTAATTGTTTTATGTTCATCACTTGGTTCATAATTTTAAAGTTTGCATTTTTAAAACCGGCGAAAAATGAGCACCCGTAAATTTAGAACTTATTTTTTGTGTTATAAGTGCCGGATTTTACGGTACTTGCGTGTCTTTGATATAGATTATGATCTAAGGCCGTTTTCTTAATGATCCCTTTGGATTTCTAACCCTCCAATAAGAACAGAAGGCAGAATTAACGAAAAATTTAAAAACTGTTGGGATCATTTTTTTTTATAAATTTCGTTGAATACACAGAACTAAAACTCTTATTTTATCACCTTTGCACTCTGTATAAAACCGGTTGTCGGATCAGTTTCTGACCTGCAAAAACATTACTATGATGGAATATCCTCCTTGTTCACCTGATTTCATCTCATGCGCCTTTTTTTTTATTTCCTACAATTAATTCTTGCTTAAAGGGAACCCATTTAACCTCAGTTGAAGAGGTTCAGGCAAAAATGGAAAATTTCCTGAAGGGCCTTCATAAACCCTCGTTCTTGAACTGTTACTAGCAATGGCAGCATAGAATGCAGAAGTTTGTGAATGCTTAAGGGAACTACTTTAAAGATGAAAATGTCACGGGATAAAATAAACGCGATGCGTACATTGGTGTTTCGGGTTAGAAGAAATATCAGCCAATCAGTACAAATGTTAATCTATTGATCTCTCACTTAAATTAACAATCCAAAGTAAGAAATGCGCACTACTACTAAGTATAGGAGAAATTACACGACAAAAAGAATACCTAATATTTGAGCATAATTTAATTAACTTACTCTTGGAACACTTTAGATTTCTACGGTCTAATTAACACTGCTGGCCACCGTAAATGCAACACCAAAAAAGACAAGAGATATCAAAAGAAAATTTATTTTGTAAATAACATGTTGCCCAAGTATCAAATAATTAAATTTATAGACTTCTGTGAAATGTGGTTCCTGCCAGAATCAGTAGCCGCCATTGTTGGAGATCACCGCTGCCACACGCCTCGGCATTGATTCAAAGAGTCTTTGGATGTGTTCTTGGGGTACAGCAGACCAAGCAACTTCCACACGTTGCCAAAGTTGATCTGGTGTGGCAGCTGGGGATGTAATCTGGGTGAATCATTGAGCAACCATGGACCACATATTTTCTACCGGCGAAAGATCCGGAGAGTGAGCCGTCCAGGGAAGCAATTCAATCTGGTGATTGACGAAGAACCTTTGGACAATGCGTGCCACGTGTGATCGCGCATTATCCTGGTGAAATATGGATGTGGCTAAGCCTCGTAGATGTAGTGCTGACTGTTTAAAGTACCGGCAATGCGTACTAGAGGAGTGCGAGAGTGATATCCAATACCGCATCATACCATAATACCCGGTGCAGGACCAGTGTGGCAATGTATAACGCAGCTGTTCAGCATCCTCTCTCCCCGATGCCTTCAGACTCGAATCCGACCATCGTGGTGTTGCAGACAGATGCGTGATTCGTCAGTAAAGACAACTTCATTCCATTCTACCGCCCACATCCTTCTTTCATTGCACCATTGGCGGTGGAGACGTCTGTAGTTCTGCGTCAAGAGTAGACCAAGCAATGAACGTCTTGCGGACAGACCACTCTACTGTAAACGGCGTCGAATGGTACGCGCAGACACTGAATGATGATTTACAGACTCAATGTGCTGTGCTATGGTTCGTGATATGACTGAGCGATCCGTCACTGCCATGCGCACAATTTGCCTGTCCTCACGGGAAGTGGTGCACTGAGGTGGATGCGATTGACCACGTCGGTCCGTCGTACCCTCTTGCATCCAACGGTCACATATCCGCATTACAGTTGCTTGGTTTCGTCCAACACGACTACCGATTTCCCTGAAAGATAATCCACGATCTCGTTAGGTCACTATCCTTCCTCTGTCGAACTCGGATACTTGATCAAAAGCTGATAGCTGCTTTCTACGAGACATAACTGATCGTTTTTTGAAAAAACCACAAGAAAAACACTATTGCGAACTTGAAATCGTCGAAATCTCCAAGCCTTAATTAGCGCTTTGAGGTGTCGCCACAATCGTGCGTGATGTGTGTCTGCGCTGAAATTCTAATCATTTGCATATCTCACCTCCGTTAATGCATGTTATAAATTTCATGTCATTTGCGGGCTTCCTTCAGGGTGTTGCATTTACGGTGGCCAGCAGTGTAGTGTAATTCCGTTCTTAGTTGTTCGACCTCCGGTCGTTACAATTACGCTCTACCTTATTGACTAAATCATCAATTAGCAATCTTTAAACATTCAACAATTACTCGTCGACTAACTTTCAACTATTCTCCTCTAACTAACTTCTCGTATATAAAAGTCAATGCTTAAATAGAACCCTTCAATTGAATAACTCAAGTCTTCTTCTTCGGGGGAGAAAATTTTCAGTAGACAAACAGTTAAAAAGAAATAAATTTACCCCACGAGGATTAGTGGCAGGCGCTCGCAATAAGCCCGTTACTACGGAGAACTGATTCCGTACGTACTATGATTTATTTGGTCAGTCTCGGCTTTTTTTTTGTGTGTGTATCACACCTCGTATTGTAAACCTCAATGGGAAGAGGTCTCATTTGAAGTATGATATTTACTAATGCAGGTACATTGTCTTAAGCAAAAAGGATCGACACATCACAGTTGGTGAAGACAGATGAGTTTACTGCTGCCACAGGCAAGTGAATCTTAAGAAAATGCTAGTTAGATTCTTGAGAAAATAAGTATTTTACGTCCCAAGACCTGTTATGTGTGCCACATTGTCCTGATTTAACAGTATGGTTCATTGTCAAAAGTGTCACGATCATCAGAATTTAATTTATCAAAACAATTTGTGAATTCATTGTTCCTTATTATATCTACTTGCAAACAACAACTTATCCAGAGTGAAATAATGCTGTTTATCGACCAGGAACGGGACCAATTTCCTATATATATTATCATAATATGGATTGTTGTTTTATTAACTGTCACGCTTGCCTACATGTGCTTGAAATTGGGACAATGAGTAATTGATACATTAATGAAGTTTTTCTACCTCATGCTCGTATTTTTCGTGGAGCTGCTGGTGATAAATTGGTTTCCATACATGGTAATGTAGCATTTTACCAAACAAGCGCTGTTGAGGATTATTGATACAGCGAGTGTATTGAATAGTTTGTAGGGCAAGAACATTCTCCACATTTGAATCTATTCAAAGTGTTTGGGAAAGTGAATTGTCTTTTAGCAAAATCCTCCGAAAAAATGAGGACATTCTCATCTATGCACTAAAAGAGGCATAGATTCATGCTGTACAAAATGTTACATCAGATTCAGTGGTGTACATATTCTACATAATATCTTTCTCAAACGTTGCTGTTGTCGTTAACTACCATTTCTCTATGTCTCTGCCCTCTGCATAAAGGGAATACTTTTAACATTTACTAATTTTTAAATCTTCACAACATTTTATCCTTACTATAACAATTCATTATCCTGGCAATATTATTTTATCCCTTTCAGCTACTAAAGTTTCATTTCTTTCAATATACCCATTCTTTCTTGGCAGTTTTCCACCACACTTTAATGTCTGAAATCACGTCAAAAAGGTTTCACGATCTATTTTGCAAAACAATTGTGATTGATGAATGGTTTCTCGTTTCACGAAATTGACTTCAAGTATTCAATAATATAGTTGTCTTTTTTCTTATTTTCGCAGATATGGGATATCAATATCGCACAAAATATACTGACGCACGGAAAAAAACCCAACACCAAGAAAGACTTATAAACAAAATTTGGTAGGCATGTTTATACGTCTAAAAGATGACATTGATTCAAATTTCGCACTTAAGTGTGGTGCTAGTCTCGCACCTCAGAACTTTCAAATCAGGATTGCTTTAAATGCGTGTTGTTAAGTACGTGAGCGTTATTTGTCTTTACACTTTGACGTATTGAGTTAATGTTATCCAAGAATACCTTTACGAAGAAGAAAAGCTATTATCAACAAGTTACGGAGTTTGAACGAGGTCGTGTAATAGAGCTACGAGAATCTGAATTTTCTTTCCATGCTATTGTAAAAAGATTTGGCCAGAAATTATCTATTAGGAATGATCGTTGCGAGCAGTGGTCAAGGGATGGCACTGCCTCAAGAAGATCGGATTTCGAGCGGTCAAGTGATACTACTGAGAGAGAAGACTGCCGTATTTGATATACGGTCGTAGCGCATCGTACTGCATCTGTGGTAGAAATTCGAGCTGCAGTTGGTACCACAGTGACACAACGAGCTGTTTGAAATCGATTGCTTTAAGGACAGCTCCGAACCAGGTGCCCTGTCACTCCAAGCCCTTGGCGTTTACGATGAAAGTGGTGTTAAACCAGAGCTCATTGGATGACTGAGTGGAGATCTGTAGTGTTTTCTGATGAACGCAGGTTTGGTCTTGGTGCCAGTAATGATCCTGTGTAGGTCAGAAGGAGGCCAGAGCAACGCCTGCAACCAAACTGTCTGCGGTCTAGACATACTGGACCTATACCTAGAGTCATAGTCTAAGGAGCAATTTCTTATGAAGCAGCAGCACTCTTGGTTATCCTAAACACACTAACTGCAAATTTGTGCGTCAGTCTGGTATTCCACCCTATAATACTGCCATTCATGAAGAGTTTCCAAGGGGGAGTTTTGCAACTGGATAACTTGCTCTCACACCGATGTTGTAACGCAACGTGCTCTACGGAGTGTTGACATGTTATCTTGGCTTGCAAGAACACCAGATCTGTATCTAACTAAGCTCGTATGGGATATCTTTGGGCGACAACCCCAGCATCATCCACAGCCAGCACTGACCGTCCCAGAAGTGACACAATAAGTACAGCAGCATGAAACTCCACACCACAAAGAAACATTCTGCACCTGTAGGAAACCATTCCCGTTTATCCCTGCAATGGGTCGATAAATGAGTACCAAACTTTCTTGGGAACTAAACACTGGGGGGGGGAGGTTTCACGTCATTCTGACCACTTGACTGAAACATCTGCACATGCACCCTAGCGCCTAATGTCACGGAAGCTGAGTTAGGCACAGAAGACCTTAGCCCTCAAGGGCTGTTGCGACACTGAATTCAGTTATGACAAACTGCATGCACGCTTTCTTTGAAAATTCTGGAGGTTACACCGTTTATTAATGTAACAGAATTTCACATTTGAAATGCATTTTCGTGAGCTTAAATTAACCTGTGATATTGAAATTTAAATAAATTAAACATGTTAAAAGATAATTGCACTGTCGAAATTTCATTACTCTACAATAATTTTTTCTTGGTGTTGGGATTTTTTTTCTTTCAATGTATTTAGATTGTACGACATACATACGCCATAAAAACATATATATTATTTTCTGCTTAAAAAGGAAATAATTAAACTCCAGTGAGACATTAGAAATAATTAATTTATCCATTCTTAATATGAAATCCTATTTTATACATTCTATGTTCTTAAAGTAAGCCCAAAAGTTCTTTCTAGAAATTTAAGCAGGCTTTATTTATGCAATAAACAGAAAAGGGAGCCCACTTTGTCTGCATATATAACTCAAGTAAAAGGTAATACAAATTGTAATTCGTGATATAAATTTAAATAAATGGCATTTATTTTCCCGTCACGAACACTGAAGCACACATTATTAACGATAAATTATTCTAAATCTTATCCTAAAATCTTGACACAGACGAATTCCAAACATCGAAACGAAGGCTTAAAAGATATTTTCTTTGATTGTAATAGTTTGTGAGGACTGTAGTTAACAAAATTTCAAAGCAGATATAGTTAAAAATCGAATTTTCTCTTTCTACATAAACAGTATTCCTTCTTCCCAGAAAGCTTCATTTAATTAAAGCTTTGAAATTAAATTCGTTATATTTAAAAGTTTTCAAATATTGTGGTGTAGCAAGTTGTGACAGAAAATCTGCATTTTACATATTAAAAATTATTGATTATGGTTTTGAGGAAGGTAGAACAATTTTTAACTAACAGTTATGCCTGCTTAACTTCTTGAGTTAGCTTTATTGAATTTCCATCGCATATGAATATAATAGAACTGTTAACGACGTACTCACTCACAATCAAATGATTAAATATAACGTCAGTTCAATATGTTATTCAATCGTAAGATTTCCAACACCTGCTACTGAAGGATTAGGAAAATTTGTTCAATGAAATACGTTTTGAAGCCTTTTATGGAAACTTCATTTTTAGTGACTACATTTCGTTTATTCTGTTTCATTTATTATACTCCCAGGGAGCCCACATATGATATTATCAAACATTTTGTTGATAAAACGAAAAATAAAAAAAAAATTGATTTTCTACCTGAACACCTGACACACTTTTTGAAAAAAAATTGAAAAAGATAATAATCTTTTAAAAGATTATTATTGCCAATTACGTAAAGATGTAACTGAAACATATTTTTAAATAATCATGTATTTAAATCAGTGTATATATCATAGCTTCATGGTTTATTTATTTATTTATAAATTTTCAACTTGCTTAATCTATTTTCCTCAAGCCACTAAAATTTATCTATATAAAAAATTACTATTTTAGAGTTTTTTCAGTGGTATAGCATATGAAATCGGAATTGTTATTTTTCTAAAAAGAAAAGTTGAAAGAAGTTGAGACATCATAATTTCACAGTACAACATATTCGAACACTAAAATCCAATCATCTAAACACGAAATAAAAAATTTTGACAATAGGATACGATTCAGTTTTAAAATATACCACTTTTTTTTTATAAACTAGTAAGCATATAAACAAAATTTATGTAATGGGGAAGTATGAAATAAATTAATGCTATTATATTTCATTATACAACCTGCGGCCAGAAAATTCGGTGAATGAATTTTTATTTCAAATACAGTATAGTACAGCATCAGATACAATTTACTGTCCTTCAAAATAACCTCCACGGATGGTAATGCAATGTTGGGACCGAGTATATAAGTCCTGGAAACTCCTGTAAAACAGTTCTTTCGGAATGGCTTTCAGCTCGGCCGTCACGTTACTTTGAAGTCGGTGATGTCTGAAAAACTCTCCCTTCAAGGCTGACTTCAATCTGGGGAAGAGGAAGACGTCTGCAGGTGGTGAATAAGGGGGGAGGGGGTAATCAAGTGTCACAACTCCATACGCGGCCAGGAACTGCCGTACAACCTAGGCTGTGAATGGCATCCATTTTGTACACCGCGACATTTCACAATAAACCTTTCGCGCTTGGCGTTAAACTAATAGGGAATAAACGCACTTGAAACCTTGCCAATTAAAAACATGTTCAAACAGATATTGTCCTTCACCACACGCGACGCGTTGATGTTCTATTAGTACAGCAGCGACCTCTACAGGCTCATTCACCGAACTTTCTGGTAGCAGGTTGTATTAGTGTATTAGTTAAGAAATCATATATCACCACATTAAGGTCAATGAAAATTTCTAAAGGAAAAGATGATTCTTTAAAAAAACCTGTAACTATTGAGAGATTAGAGACGAGTTGAATTCACATTTTAGATTATTTGGTGTGTTTATGAAAATATCACAGAATAGGAAATGTATACGAATATAAATTCGCTTTACCCCTAGGAAGTATTAAATACTTTCGAAGAATATTTTAATCCAGATTAAAACAGCACAAACTTGAAAAACTTTTTACGAGTTCAAATGTTAAATGGATTTTTTTTTACTCACAATGTAACTATGTCGAGGTCAAAATTTTAAAAGCTTTCTTCGCACATTTTAAAGCACTCAGTTGAGCTGGAATTTTCTGTACAAGATTGTTTTGGATAATTAATTATAATACGATAATTTAGTTATAATTAATGTGTTCTGGCTGGGTGGCGTGGTTGGTTTGTGGCTAGTCTTCTGCACCCAAGGTTGAGGGTTCGAATGTTTGCATGACATGGCTTGGTAGCTATCGACAAAATTACAAGCCTAGTACAGGTTCACAGCTTCAGAGATCAAGTGCCTCCCTCTAGGGTGGAAACTGAGCATCAAAATAACCTGCCGCGATTGGTATCCACCTATATGGTGCCGCTTTAAAAAGAGATACCAGCTTCCGGGGAATGTACTAGGTCTCCAATCGTAAACAGGCCATTAGAAATAAAAAAATAATTAATGTGAAATAATTGATTAAAGCTAATTATTTTAATAATTACAGATCCAGCTCCGTCGGCATCGTTTTTGGCTACCAAGTTTGGTAACTTGGATCGAAACTTTAAAAGCTTTTTTCTCACATTTTAAAGTACTCACTTGAGCTGAAATTTTCAACACATGATTGTTTTGGATGACAATATGATATTTTAATTATAATTAATAAAAATTTAATTGTTTAAAATTAATTATTTAAGATATTAGATTTTACTCATAGTTCCAATTGTTACAACGTCAAGCAGTTGAATATTGAAACGAAAAAATTAAACTATCCCATCGTAAAATTTAAAGAAGTTAAAAAAAATACGTTAAGCAAAATTTTGCTATTTCTAGTAAAAATTAATACTAAATTCCCCAAAAAAAACTAATAAATTTTTTTATTTTTATTGAAAAAAAAGGAAAATAAATAAAAATAGAATAAATTTTAATTACACTCAACATACATTTTCATTCTTAAAATATAAGGTATAAGAAAAAATTTTGTTACACAAAGTGTGAAGTTTGAAAAAAATTTTTTTTAAAAAATCGTTTGTTAGCGGTGTTATTTGTAATTTTGATTTGAAAATTCATTTAAGTAAGCAAAAATATTGTATTAGTTTATCATACATCCCTGAGAAGATACTTACTTTGCAGATATTCACTTTTATTACATTTTCCATGATTAATACTGTGCAAAAAAAATCTAGAAAAATCTATTTGAATCACACCTTCACACTTTTTTTTTACTTTATCAACAAGTGTCTAAGTGTAAAAAGCATTTTGCTTGTTCTAATTATTTGTAATATCAATTTTACAAAAGCCTTCTCTCTAAACATCTTTAAATTTTTAAATACGAATATTAAATTTATAATTTAGCCTCATTATCGATTCTCACTCTTTTAGCAATATATTTCTGAATAAAGCCCATCCTAAATCTTCAAAAATCCTCTTTGAGCTTAAAAATATTTAAATACAGAGATTAAAATAATTCTAGAACTATTTATTGCCAGAATTCCATCTCGCCTCACAAACACGCCCTTTCGTTCGAAAAGGCCCTTACCTCTCGAATGAGTAGTTTACACAAATGTTATCCATTGTGAATCTCCCTCTTGTAGTTATGGACGAGCTGTCCTACACTCTCTACTGCTTAAATAATAAATGCGTCAGAATTAGAGATGCAGGATAGAGCTAGAAATTAATATGCGAAAGGATTCAATCTGAAACTGTGACCAAGCACAGAGGACGTCCTTTCTGTGTTATTGATGAAGATAATTAATTTCGGTGGACATGTTAATGAATGGTCAGCATAATGAAAGACTTGGAGTAAAAATATTCAATATGCGTAGAACTAATTGTGTTTTGAACATCCGAGTTCTAGTGCTTAGCGTAATTCTTCCGACAGAAATATCTATCAGGAACGGACTGAGAACCTTAATTGAAGAAAACTTGCTTATATGTTAATTATAATTCCTGAGGAGGTTATTTGAGGATTGAAAAGGTATGCGATCAGGTAATAACATTTTTAAAACTTTTTTTTAGTTCATTATGATTTGCTCACAAAGATTTTTATGTCAGTAAAGCTGCAAAGGAATTTTAACATTCTGCATTAGATTTTGATTGTTTAAAATTGACACCTTTATAAAACTGACTCTTTTGTAGATTATTTTTTGAAATTTCAAACATACGTACACTGAGTAGATGTAACAAAAACAAAATTCCACTTTATACCTCATCAAATATCTCGCATTAAAAGTTTCAGTGCCCCAGTTTATCAACAGGAAAAAACTTAATTGGTTTATGTGATAATTATCTGTGGGGAACAAGCTTGCAGATACGAGGGTCATTCTGAAATTTTGGAGATGCACCTAGGTTTTTAAGGTTATACTTACAAAATTTTAGGAATGTCCAAAGTTGTCTCCTCCAGTATCAATGCACTTTTGTAGACGAAATTTCCACAGATTAAATGCCTCAAACCATGTATTTCTTAGGATTGATGGGGAAAAAATTTTTATAGCCACATCAATCGCTTTTCTGATTGAAAACGACGTCCACGTAAATTCTTTTTTAGATTAAAAAATAACTAACAGACACATAGCTAGATCCGGTGAATAAGGTGGATGTTTTATCACTTTAATTCGTATTTATTTAAGAAACGCAACTGTTAATCGGCTGTATGGGAAGATGCATTGTCATGATGAATCATTACTCTCCTAATGTTTACTTCTTGAATAACATCTGGGAGACATTTAGTAGTATACCAGTTTGCTGTTACTGCCATATGTGGTTTAAACTTGAAGGCTTTGATTTATCCGGTACTTCTGAAGAAAAAGGCATACATTACTTTTTAATTTCTCGTTGTCTTTTCACCATTGTCGGCGTAGGATCATCTTCAAAAACCTGTTATTTGTTTTCTTGGCGTCTCGCAACATCAAACAACGTTATGTACGTTTTATCATCCGTTGCAATTTTAGAAATATTGCGATGTTCACCATCCTTTAGTAATTTAAGGGGGTGGGGGTATTAATTTTGACACTCTCCTCTTTTTGGTGCTTAGTTAGATTAAGTCATATTTAGTTCTTCATGGATACTTTTGTGTATGGCTGTGGATCCAGTGTTAAGTTCCTTCTGTATCACTTTGTAGATACAGCGATTATCATCCATTAACATTTTTCGTATGGCAGACACATTATTTGGGATTTCTGCTGACCGCAGTCTTCCTGTGTTTTTCATCTTGAAGAGAATTGCGACCTCTCAAAATTCTTTAAACTATATAAATACAGTATCATGACATGGAGATTCATCACCAAATGCTAACTGCATCCATTGAATGCATTCGTCTTGATTTAATCCCGCTTTAATATCATAGAAAATCATAGCACGATAATGTTCTCAGATCAACTCCATTTTCTTTTCTGTCTAAAATTTATTCTACGCTAAGAAAACATGAAATAAGTCAGTAAAAAAAAACAATCTCTGCTGTGTTAAAAAGCTTTGCATTTTCAAATTAAACCGTTAATTTTTTTGTAACTTGTCTTCGCGTATCGCAAAAATTTTGCAGTTACCCTTATATATTTCCACCACATTCCAGTAAATCAATTTTAACATTTAGAAAGAAACTGGTTTGTTTTTAATCACTCAGAGAGCATTTTTCTCAATTTTTCAGCTCGCTTTCGCTTTTATTTTTGGTAGAACTCTCTTAGTATAGAGAGCGCTGCTTGTAAAAATTTTCTTTGTTTTGATCAGAGATCTTATGTATGTGAACGAGTGCAGACGCACTCTATTTCTCATTAAACTTAAATTAACTATTTAGTGATTAGTCTTTGATGAATTCATTGAAACAATATGGTACTGAACCATACCAATGCCTCAAATGATTTAATTCCCTTGATGAACCCCCAAACTATCTTCACACACATTTTGTGATCCGAACTATTAAGGATTGGGTATTTATGCTAAAAGAAGATGTAAAAGCACTTTAAAAAACAACACCATACGGTAAAAAATGATAAAAAGGAATCATGGAACAAAATAATCAATTTAAAAACGATATTGAATACAATTATTTCGACGTGGAAAAACTCTACAAATTTCTTTTGAATAATTTTTAATTTTCGTGATTTAAAGCTTTCTCTTTCCTGCTTTTTACATCAGCTTTAATTATATTACAGCATATCTTAGATCTGTTTATAAAAATAAGCATTTGCTTATTTAAACATTTATTATTATCTCGAATATTAGGTTGCAATTTACGTATAACTATCAGCTGAAATGATTTAACATTGTTTAGTTTAGTTTCTTGTTAAAAAAAATTAAAGATTTCTTATTTCGTCAATACAGAAATTGTCTAATTCACTATTTTTACTATTTAAAAATCACAGATAAAATAAATTAAGCGTTTCAATTTGTTAATTCTTTCTACAGCTTTAATTAGCTTCAAAACTTCCAAACAAAGCAAAACAGAAAAACTTTTCCGCTATCTGGACGGATTTTTGGAGATTACTCCTTAAGAATCGTTTTTATATACAGTCCCCGATATGGAAATTTTATGAGGAGTAAAACTTGTACAAGCGTAAACAAAAGGTATTACGCTGTGATCTGTGCGTGCGCCAAATCGATGTAGGAAGGTAGAAAAAGGTGTTCCTACTTTCTCGTCATTTTTAAAATTACGATCCTTATCTTTTTACCGAAATCTAACAAAAAAATAATCACAAAATCGGAAAGATCAACATTCTGCACTAAAAATGTTCATACTTAGGTCTTTTAGAATCAGTGATTTAAAATACAAAAAGGCCAAAACTTTTTTTGCTAAAGATTTTTCAAAAAATACTCGAAATTCTAATTAAGCATTTAATAGTTTCTCATTTATAAAAATAATCACACAAAACTTCTTTTCCTTGTATCAAATGTTATTATCCGTGTTTCCTTTAAAGATTGAAAAAATTGCTTAAGATTTAAGAATTTTAAAAAGATTTTGTGTTTTTCGTTTGATACACTTTTTCAAGAATTCATTTAAGCAGTACTTTTTTGACTTGTTTGTTTAAAAATTCTCGTTGTTTGTTATTGATGTGAGAAATTTGGAAAGTATATCTTAAAAATTAAGCCCTCAAAAAAATTAGAACTTTAAAAAAAAAATTCGCCAACTACGATTATTGTTGTTTTGCCTACTGGCGTCATTGGTGCCGAAAACTGGTTTTCGAGCTAAAGTACTTTTCACGAGTAATAACTTTTACTCCGTTCCACTTTAAATTAAGAGTCCAAATCACATCTGCTGAAACTGCTCTACACTAAAAGAATAGCAGTTTCATAACAAATGAAAATCACCAATTTTGGCGAGTAAAAAAATGCACGTGATTAAATCCATATATTTTAGGCTTTTTTAATTCAAGAAGTTCATTTACTACATCCGTTAATAAAAAAAAATTCTATAATATTCGTAAAAATCTTAGTCACTTTTATTCAGTTTGCATTATTTTAAATAAATTTATAATAGTATTGATATAATTCTTTATGGTAAACTAACTCAGGCAAAGTTTGGCAGTGAAATTTTATGTCGAGGGGGCATAGTAAGAAAGCAGTTTCTCTAAACATATATTTTATTCTTTAAATAAGTAAAGTCAATTTGCTCGCCACTGGAGCAATTAAAACAATAAGTTAAAAAATATATAATCCTCAGAAAAATAACATAACCAGACTTTGGTTAACTGATTCGAACCCCTCACTCAACTCTCTAACTTCTAATAGATCGAAATATCTTATAAAAAAAGGCAAAGCAACAAACCAGTTGCACACGTCTAATATGCCTTCAGTCAAAGAGCCCAATCACTTCTAACATTTCGTCTGAAACCGACGATCCTCTCTCAACCAACCTCGGTCTCCTGAAATACTTACACGAGCCAAGTTAGTTAAATCTACATTGCAGCCGTTGCCAACTACAAATTTCAAAATTCGCAAAAAGGTCGAATTCGAATCAGTTTATTTACTTGAGATCATGGCGCGTGGTTGGAAAAACTTAAAGACACCATAAAAATTTGGATCCTAAATTTTTTTTTTTCAAATGTCTAACAATCGGCCTCTTTTTTCCAACCCCCGCACCATTATCTCTTACAAATCAGTAATAAAATTTCATTTTATAAAAATATGTTACATACAATACTTTATTCACAATATCTTTATTGCAAGAGACAAATATTTTAATCTAAACAAACAAAGTTCCATTCTCTTAAATAGAAAATAGTTTTCTACAAAATTCCATTAATTTTTCCTTTATCATGGGTTTAGTAAAAATATCTGCCAAATTATTTTTGGTACTAACATATTTAATTTGAAAAACCTTGTCGTTTATTAAATTCCTTAAGAAATGGTAACGAACATCGATATGTTTCATTTTATAATTTTCTACTGGTGAACTGGAAAAACTTATAGCAGCTTGATTGTCACAAAATATTACATTTTCACATAATTCCAAATTCAAACTTTTATCATTAATTATATTATTTAACCAAATAATTTCCTTTGCTGCTTCCGTTAAACTAACATACTCTGCTTCCATAGTAGACAGACTAATGGATTTTTGCTTGAAAGTTCGCCAGGAAATTGGAGTTTCGTCAATGAAAGTTATGAATCCTCCCATCGACACTCGATCATCCCAATTTGTAGCAAAATCCGAGTCCAAGTAACATCTTAATTTTAGTGATTTAACTTTTGAAAGTTCCAATTTATCTTTCTCTCTCTCTTTGAGTGTATTTTAAATAACCTAATAATCTCAAAAAAGAATTCCAATGTTTTATTCCTGGGTTTGATTGGAATTGGGATAGTATATTTACTGCATACATAATATCAGGTCTTGTGCGTATAGCAATAAATGACAAGGATCCTATTAAATTTCTATAAGGAAACGTTAAAATTTCTTCGCTAGTTTTGGGCGAATCTAATTTAGAAAGAATTTGGCCTTTTGATATAGGCAATGAACTTACAGGATATTTATATTTTTCATAAATTTTACATAATTTTTAAATGTAAGATTTTTGATGTATAAAGAGACCATCATCTTGTTCTTTAAATTCTATTCCTAATAACTTCTTTGTTTTACCCAGAATATTTAAATCAAAATTTTTCTGTAATAATTTTATTACAAAATTTACGTTTTCAGTTTCTCTACCAAATATTATCATATCGTCTACATAAAATAATAGAATTACATTATTTTCAAACATATATACACAATTAACCCACTCTAATTTCTTAAATTTCAATTTAATTAATTTATTTTCTAATTCCAAAAACCACTGTCGGCCACTCTGGTGAAGACCATATATTGCCTTACTTAACTTACACACTTTGTTATAATCAGTTTCATATCCAGTTGGTTGCTTCATAAAGATAACAGTATCTAAATTAGCATATAAATAGGCATTAGTGATATCTACTTGAACATGCATCCATTTCCACAAACATACACAGATAGTGAAAAATAATCTTACAATAGTAAAGTTAACAACTGGACTAAATACCTCGTCAAATGATTCGCCTTTTAATTGTGTGTTACCTTGCGCAACTAAGCGGGCCTTGTATCCAACTATTTTATTATTTTCATCACGTTTTACAGTATAAACCCAACGGTTTCCTAAAATTTTTATGTTGTCTGGAGGATCAACCAAATCCCAAACCTTGCGTTCCCTCATTATGTTTATCTCCCTATCCATTGCATCATGCCATTTAGATGCTTCCCTGGATCTTATTGCCTGTTTATAACAGTTAGGAATATCTACTTCAACCATATTAACTTCCTGGGATTCAGTATCTTCCTTTCTAAAATCAAACAAACTCGGGTCATACTGAATGTTATTCTTATTACAGTATCGTTCTATCTCGTTAAAAGATCTCAAACGGGTTGCTGTCCCTGCGATACCATAATATACGTTGGATCCAGTTACTTCCCTACCTATATTTCTAATCCACTTAACCTCTGAACATGGGATTAAGCTACGATTATCAGAAGATAAATCCGGTTTTTCAAATGATGTCGAGGGAGTTTCTGTACTTGTCTTTGAAACTAAACGACTCGCTAACGAATCTCTTACAGTATCAAAATCGTCCTCCTCATCATCATAATCAGGAAAGTTTAAATCAAGTCTGGGATAACCATTAGTTTTCGGTTTAAAATCAATTCCTTTCCTATATTCATCGAATCTTACATTAATAGTCTGTACTAATTTATTTTCTTCTGTTAACCATATCCTATAACCCTTAGTACGCTGTGCATAACCCATCATAATTCCTATTTTTGCACGCATATCGAATTTCTTTCTAATCTGTCTTGGGACACCAGCATATGCCAAACATCCAAAAGGTTTTAGATGCAATATTGATGGTTTTCTACCTGAATATTTTTCTAAAAGAGGGTTTCGTTATTGTCTTTGTGACACATTCTATTCCACGCATAAGTGAATCAAAGTAATGCTTCTCCCCAAAACTTATGTGGAACTTCATTCGACTTAAGCAATGCTTTAATGCCATCTATAGCGGTTAAATTGTATCTCTCCGCTACCCCATTCATTTCCGGCGTATATGGATTTGTTACCTCTTTCTTTATACCCAGTTCTGCCAAAAAAGTATCCATATCTTTATTACAAAATTCTAGTCCGCCATCAGTTTTAACTGCTATTAATTTTCTATTTAGAAAACGTTCTGCTCGTTTCTGAAATCTTATAAACGTATGAAATACGTCCGACTTTTTCTTAATGGGAAATACAGTCACTTTTCTCGAGTAATCGTCAATTATACTCAAGAAATATTTATTACCGCCTTGACTTTCCGTGGTCCAATACCAACTAAGATCCATATGCAACAATTCCAGTGGACGTTTTGAACTTAAGGCCCCGTCTTTTTAAATGAAACTCTCTTGGACTTGGCTAATTTACATGGAATACAAGGCGACTTATTATCAGCTAAACGTGGGAGACCTCTTACACTATCATTTTTACTAGTTTTTATCAAGTAATCGTTATTAATATGGCAAAAGCGTTGATGCCATATTTCAATTGATCCGCATTTTGTTTTGTCAGTTGCATTACCAACTGAATTTATTTATGTACTCTTGGGTAAAATATAATGGTCAGGCTTAAAAAAATACAAATTTTCGTGGCGTGTCGCCGAGAACAACTTTAGCCAGTCTTTATTAAAAACGTTAATTTTAACCTTGCTGCCCACAAAATGCGCACCTTTACTTTCTAATCTGGAACCGGATAACAAATTTCTCCTTAGCTTGGGACTAAATAAAACATCTGAAAAAGTTATTTCATGAAAACTATCCTTATATTTTATCAAAAATTTAAGTTTACCGATTCCCTCTATTGGACAACTTTTATCCTCCGTTACTAATGACATTTCCATGTTAGATATTGGTCTAAAATCTAAAAATAAACTCTTGTCATTACAAAAATGACTCGTGGCAGCCATATCTATTACCCAAACATCTTTATCAGAGTTTTCCTCAAATAAGTTACAACTAGTAACAAGGTGCTTATTTAATTCTATAATACTACATTCAGCTTCACAAAATCTTAAATTTATATTAAACTCTGTGTTATAAGTTTCACTTGCAGTTGAAGGAGGCTTTTCTCGAGAGTTTTTCTCTTTACAATTTACTTTAAGATGCCCATATTTATTACATAAATAACAAGGACCTATCATCTTACTAGACAGTTTTAAATGTTTGGTAGTTTTACAGTTAAATACCTTACCGTCCTTTTTCTGATATTCGGTTTTACCACTTGGATCTGCAGGAGTTGCAGTCGTACCACCAAGGAAGGAATTTTGCTCAACTTCTTCGTTGATAGGAAATTGCTGAAGTAAACGGTCTCCGTTTTCTCCAAGTCTTGCTTCATAAGTTGAAGACGATTGGCTTCCAATATCAGCTCCGCTTCAATTTTGACAGCTGTGAAGTCCTCTTCTTTCCATCTGTAAATTTGTTGCACGGTAGACTGGAATTCTTGAGGAAGCCACCTTATTAATTGAAACCCTATGTAAAGGTTGTCCAATTTATGACCCGCCTCTTGTAGCTTGGTTGCCGCCGTCTTTACACGAGATATGAAGATTCCGACATCTTCCCCTGGTTGGTATCTTGTTCCGAAGAATTAGCTGGATAACTCTGGCTCTTGTCACTGGTTCAAAGTGATCCTTTAATATTTTCCATGCCACTACTCCATCAGTTGTTTCTGTTATCAGATTCTTCAGATCTGAACTGATGTTAGTGTAAATCAGCGTATAGCATCTCGATCCTTCCGTAGTTGGAAGTCATACTTTTCCTTGTAGGTTGCCCCTTCATCAAGTTCCTCTGGCTTGGTCTGTATAATAAATTGCCAGCAACCATAATGCATTAAGATTACTTGCATATCTTGCTTCCATGTGTTCCAGTTATTTTGAGTTAACACAGGAATCTGATTGTTCACTTCCATATTCGATACTCTATTTAGTATACCATCAACTGAAGTTCTTAACAGATAATTCTATACTGGAACAATATTTAAATGGACAAAGTTCATGTTCTGGTTCAACTGCTTAACCTGCCTCGACATAGAGCGTGGCCTGGGCCGATAACCAATATGATATAATTCTTCATAGTAAACTAACTCAGGCAAAGTTTGGCAGTGAAATTTTATGTCGAGGAGGCATAGTAAGAAAGCAGTTTCTCTAAACATATATTTTATTCTTTAAATAAGTAAAGTCAATCTGCTCGCCACTGGAGCAATTAAAACAATAAGTTAAAAAATATATAATCCTCAGAAAAATAACATAACCAGACTTTGGTTAACTGATTCGAACCCCTCACTCAACTCTCTAACTTCTAATAGATCGAAACATCTTATAAAAAAAAGCAAAGCAACAAACCAGTTGCACACATCTAATATGCCTTCAGTCGAAGAGCCCAATCACTTCTAACATTTCGTCTGAAACCGACGATCCTCTCTCAACCAACCTCGGTCTCCTTAAATATTTACACGAGCCAGGTTAGTTAAATCTATATTGCAGCCATTGCCAACTACAAATTTCAAAATTCGCAAAAAGGTCGGGTTCGAATCAGTTTATTTACTTGAGATCATGGCGCGTGGTTGGAAAAACTTAAGGACACCATAAAAATTCGGATCCTAAAATTTTTTTTAAATGTCTAACAAGTATAAATAAATATTTACAATGCGCCCATCCGGTATAGTGGTTAGTAATGCTGACTACGGTACCGTAGGGTATGAATTAGAATCCCAGAGAAGGTATGGCTGTTTGTAATAATGTATAGTGCCTTCACGGAATGGGTGTACTCTAAATAGCCGTCTAGCCACAAGTTCTCTTGTGAGATTGGTGGAAGCGGAAGAGAGGTGGGAGACCCCGGACCCCCTCTTCAGGGTGCTCTCCCTCAAAAGTGGATTGAAACCGAGCAAAATCGTACTGTTACCTGCAGGGTGCTCAAAGCTAAGACTAACGACAGGCGTAAAAATCTAGCCCTCAGATGCGATGAATTCCGTGGACCTTGATCTGATGTTGCTGTCGATGAGGTGGCATAAGTAACAACAACATTATTTACAATACATGTAAGTGTCATTCTTGTATGCTATTTTAAAATATAATGAAGCACACACAAAATAGAATTTTAAAACTCATTTAAAATTTATTATTCTTTGGAAAACTTTATATATACGTAAAAAATATTTCGATGTACATTTGAAAAATTACGTTACTTATACAATATATGCAAAATTGTATTCAGAAATATATTCCGTTTAATAAGCATAACTTTTAAACAAAAAGTGATCGATTTGAAACTGTTTATTAAAACAATAATAAATATTCTTTATTTTGAAATTTAGCCTTACATTTACTCTAAAAAGTTCAATTAAAAGTTCTCCCATTTAGACATTTGACCTTTAAAGGTTTTTTTTTTTTTTTAGCTGATTTTAATAAACTAGATTTTTGTTTTAGTGCCATTTTTTAGGCAAACGTTTGTCACAAGAAATTTAAAAATGATTATTAATAATCAATTTTATAATTTCACATCTTAAGGAGGAAATTTTATTATAAAATAATGAATATTTTGCTTATAAAGATACGTTTTACATCAGATATGTTTCCATTTTTCCATAAAAATTTCTTTCGTTTGTCAACTATTCTCTTAATTTATGAGGTACTAAAAGAAACATTTGAAAGAGCCAAATATTGAAACGTTTCTAACATTTTGAATGTTTCTCCTATATAGTGAATGTTAATAATGAAGATTTGAAATCCTTTTATTATTTTAAATTCTAAGAGTATTTATTGTTATGTATAAATATATATGTAATGAATGTGAGCTTGAATATATACAGAAGTGATTCTAAGTTTCTAAAGAAACAGTATCATGTACTTCCACTCATACTTGGCAGCGCTTTCAATATTGATTTCGATAAAAGTGAAGCATTGCGATTAGTCCAATTTTTAAAATTAGAGCTTAATTTGGATTTTATTTCTGGTAGAGCACTGGTGACCACTAGGTATGGTATTACCATTGATGCAATGTTTTCACGATTCGTAAATCACGTATCTACCGACGTTCACGTGCCATACTATTAGTTACCACAAGCCTCTTGTCACAGTGATTAATAATGGCAAGAGTATTAATGTAATTCTAAAAATGATACTAATGGTGAAGAATATCAACCTTATTAACAATGTACTCATATACTTTGAGTAATATATACTTGTGTAACATAATTGAGGTATTTTATTTTACCGAATCAATATGAGAAATGTGAATAGAATAATGAAAATGCATGCATGCTTTCTGTATTATATATCATGTGCATTTATTTGCCGTGTTTGACCTTACTATATATTCAAAGACAATAGAACTTTTGCAGTAAA
The DNA here is from genome assembly GCA_019973975.1 of Trichonephila clavata. Classification (NCBI taxonomy): domain Eukaryota; kingdom Metazoa; phylum Arthropoda; class Arachnida; order Araneae; family Nephilidae; genus Trichonephila; species Trichonephila clavata. Next base: position 11,749 of record BMAO01035919.1, on the reverse strand, counting down.
CTCCAGTTGTATAAAAATTGTAGGGTTTTTTATTATTATTATTATTTATACTCGTATAATTATTAAAGTAAACTTACAAATTATCTGTACTATCTTGTGTTTGGAAACCGGTAAAAAAAAGTTTTTTCTTGCAAATATTTAATATTTTTAAACAAATAATTCGTGTAAATAATTACTTGTTTAACAAATTTAAATATATGTCCTCATTAAGTGAACTTATTGTTAATTTTTTAATTAGAAAACCTGTTTTCTAGGGGGAGAAACAAAACAACGCTTTGAACTAATTCTGCTTATAATGTTAATTTTTTCTTAATATTAATTATAATATGATCTTAATTTTTAACATTTATAAGCATAATTAAAAAGAATATATAATTCAGATAATGATCCTTTATTGAAATATTTTAATTATTGCGAACATTAATCGGTCATTTATTTTATCTCCTGGTAATGATTGATCCAATGAACCTGTAATCAATAACTGTGAAAACAGTAATTTACAATATTTTCTAGTAATTAAAGTTTATTCCTGTGTAAGCCTTTAGTACAGAAACTTTTCCACTTCGAGTAATTTCTGGCGGCTGATGCCAAATTTTCGCAACTATTCCTTACAACTAGGAATTATTATCCTTCCAATCGAATTACTGTTAAGGAAAATGGTGACTCAGTTCCGAATCATTCCAAGAAAATTGTGAAACGTTCCTTTTTATAATTTTTTTAAAAAAATTTTAAGTACTTTTTTCTCATTATCAACATTCTGAATTCAACGAGGGCTTTTTTTTCTCAAATGAAATGAAGATACTCTGTAGAAATTAAATTATTAATCGGGGTTTTTATCAAACTTATGTCTTAAGAAATTCTTTTTAAAATTATCTAATGAAATCGCGTCAACAAAATAGAACATTTTGTCTCAGAAAGGCAATATCATAAAACTTCTGCCAAATAATTCAATTCTGGCTTTGAAATTAGTTTTCAAGATTTTTTTACCAGATTATTTTAAAACTTCTTATATTTACTGAGTTTTTTACTAAATTCTATTTTTGATTAACATCTATTTATTTGGATATCAATATTTAATTTTCTTTTAATTACATTAATATATGTTTGCTTAATATGTGTTTGAATTGTTTTTATTTTGAATTTTTTTTTGTTATAAAATATACAGTTTCCATTTCTTTTGACTATCTTTAACACTAATTTTAATCCGAAGAACAAAGGGATTCCCCCTCCCATTTCCTTCAACTCCAACTGAAGAGGAGAAAAGTAAATTGCTATTTTCATGACAATCAGAAATTTACTACGTTTGTAATTCTTTTTCATAGTAAAGAGTTTTTTGAGGCCAAAATGGTTTGGAGATTTTTGGAGCACGTATTTGTAACAAAGCTATCTCAAAATATGTCAAAATATCGAAATTATTTTACCGAATCAGTATGAAAAATGTGAGTAATATAAAGGAAATGCATGCATGCTTTTAATATTATACGAGATGAGTTTATTTACCCTCTTTCCCTACTATGTAACCAAAGACAATCGCACTTAAAGAGTAAACTCCAGTCGTGCGTCGGAGTCGACCACACACAATTTTTTTTGTTTCATTCTTATCTAAGAAGAGTTATTCGTGATGAGAAAAATTATAAAAACATAATACGCTGTCCTTTTTTGTTCGTCTTCCTTTGTTATGAAAGTTTCTGTGGTTACAATAAAAAAAAAATACTCCGAAATGGTTTTTTCGCTTATATTCTGGATGGAGTGCAATTAGTGAAAAAAGTAAGAACACATTTTTATCAACAAAGTTATGAATTTGGAAATTGCAAGAAAATATTTTGCATACTTTTTTATATAGAAAATATTTTTATGCATTTGTTTATAATGTAGCTTTTTAAAATTTCAAAGACATACCTGATTACTTTTCATTTTAACATGTAAGAGAATAGCGCATTTAGCGTTACGGTATAGGACAGGGGTCGGCAACCTGCGGCTCTTTGGATGTGAAGCTGTGGCTCTTTAGTTCCATACTCAAATATTATTTATTTAATAAAAAAAACATTTAAAAAGCGTTCTGAATTGGTTAACGATGATTAGGCACCGTTTCTTTTCTTAGCCACTTGTACTTGCTTTTCACCGCACCCCTCCCCCGTGACACGTGGTGAGTATGTCAAAGATTGCTTCATACATACTTCTGTAGAACTGTTTCGTAATTTCAAAATCAAACCAGAAATCTTGGGGAAAAAATCAAAGATTTGCCATGATCTGCTAAAACAGTACAAGATAGAATAACTAAAATGTCTTGAAATGTAACATATTTGCAGATGGAAGATATTCAAATTTCTTCTGCCTTATCATTCTCTATAGATGATTCTTGCGACAAGTTGCCCTTTTTGTCAGGTATATATCTTCCCAAGGCCCAACAGAACTTCTAGGATTGCTACCACTCTCGGGACAAGCTAGAGAGGAAGATATAGCGAATGCCGTGCAAAAATGCCTTCAAGATAATAAGATCGATTTAAATAAAATCGTTTCAATAGCAACTGATGGAGCCAGAAGTTTGATAGGAAAAAATAAAGAGGCAACAACGATTCTTCAGAGCAAAATAAACCACCAAGTTCTCAAGTTTCACTGCATGATACACCAGGAAGCGCTTTGTGCCCAAACATTTTCGGCCGAAATAGTTGAGGCCATGCATTTGGTAATTAAGATTGTCAACAGCATCTTGTCAAAAGCACTCTACCATCGTCAGTTTAAAGAATTCTTAAACGAAATGGAGACTCAATATTCCGACCTCCTTCTTCACAATAAAGTGCGATGGTTTTCCAAACGTAAGGTGTCGAAACGTTTTGCTTTGTGCTTGAATGAAATAAATACATTCCTCAATGAAAAAGGCACTAATCACTCTTAATTAGAGAACGACAAATGGTTGCAAAAATTTTACTTTATGGTAGATGTCATAGCGAAATTAAATGAGCTGAATCTAAAACTGCAAGGAAAGGGAAACCCAACCTATGTTTTAGTAGAATTGGTTTGTTTTGAAGAAAAATTGTTTTTGCAAAAGATATTCAGAGTGGTAAATTACTAAAGCAATATCGCGATAAAACCAGTGCAAATGTTGACACGAATTACTTCAGCACAGTAATAAAAAAAATAAAGATGAATTTGCTGACAGATTTGAGCAATTCAAAACCAACAAAACCACTCTAGCATTCATAGTAAATCCTCTCAACACAAATAGTAACGAAATCCACATTGAGCCATTTGGAATTGATTCTGAATCTCTAGAAATGCAATTGATCGATTTAAAATGTAAAGCTTTGTGGAGTGAAAAATTTACAGAGTTGAAAAGCAAGTTGGAGGTCCAGAAATGTATGTACGTAACGCAACAAAAGTGGACAGCTTTAAAAGAAATGCCGCAAGTTGAGGCACTTATATTAGACACTGTAACGAAACCACCTTGAGTTCTGGGACACCTGCGACTTCCCTCCCACGGCCGGGTCAGTTTTAGGAGAATTGATCCCCACATGTGCAAAAACACCTGCAGTCGTTAATATATTGCGCGGTCGTGTCTTGGTTAGCTCCGGCAACTTTTGACACGAGTAGAAGCCCATTCCGCCCACGGCTGGATGTAGGGAGAGAAAAAGACGCCGACAACGGTCAACCGCAGGGACCGAAAGGGGGCCGTGAGAGAAAAGAGATTTGCAGCGAAACCTTCGCAGTAAACGGACAAGATCCCTCCCTCCCAAAGCAATAGAAATTGGGACTCTAAAATCATCTAATAATACTAAGTTATAAATAAATGTAAATAATAGCTGTGACTTAATTAAAGTAAATTTTTATTTTTCAAATCACGCTACCTTTATTGTTTCAAACATCGCAGGGCATGGAATAGTCTTCCAGATTGCTACAGTGAGGTAAAGAAGTTGGCATTTGGAGTGCTGACTATCTTCAGATCGACATATTCGTGCGAGCAAGCGTTCTTTTGCGTGAATATAATTAAAAGTAAAGTAAGAAGCCAACTAACAAATGAAAATTTAGAGTCGTGTTTGAAACTTAAAACAACAATTATGAGCCAAATTTATCCAAACTTTCTAAAATCATGCAAAGCCAACGCTCCCTATTGAATTTGTTTGTTCAAATGTATGTTATTGATTTTTTTAAATTTTTAATACAAGTTATATTGTTTAGTAAAGTTTAAATTTTCTACTTGAATAATCATGCAAAACCATCACTCCCATTGAATTTGTTTGCTTAATTGTTTGTTATTGAAGTACAAGATAGTGTTGTAAGTAAATGTTTAATTATTTTTATTTTTTACTTAAATAATAAGTAATTATCTAATAAGGACATATATATATATATATATTATCTAATTTGTTGTGAAAAAACACTTCTTATAAATGAAAATATAGATATTTTTTCTTATGAATAAATAAGAAATATAAAATCTTATGAATAAATAGATTAGTTTTTTTTTATCAAAAAACTTTATTTAGGCAAGTGCTATTTATTGCTGGCAAGAAAAAATTTTGTGGCTCCTTAAAAGCTTTGAAATTTTGTAAATTGTAAATTTTGGCTCTTCCCACTCAAAAGGTTGCCGACCCCTGGTATAGGAGAAAAAAAATGAGACGTGCATTTTATACCAGGAAAAATAGAACACAACTCACAGATATAAATGATAACATGATAAATTAAGTTGTTCTCTCTATAGCAGTGCATCTCCAACTTTCAATAATTTCGACCCAATTTTCAGTCAAAATTTCCATCGTGCCCCCCTCAAACAACTATGTATTGAATGCAATAATAATGTATGTACTTCGACACGAGCTAAAACTACAATACGACTTTAATTATAAATTGCGCAATTTATCAAGATAAGTATTATTTTTTTATGTGGCAACCCATGGAAGTCATTAGTAACTACTAAACTTGTTTTTAATTTATTATTGATAAATTAACTATTACATTTATATGTGTATGATACATTTATAAGTATCTTGTATTAGTCTGATTATGTATTTTATTTTTTATAATCTCAGAATATGTTTTATTTCAGTAAACTAATCATTATTTTAAACCTCTTTTTTTCGACTTTTTGATAAGCTAATGCCCCCCACGTAGGGATATATAAGAAAATGTACTGCCACAAATAACATTTAAAAATTTAATATAATAACCTTAAGTGTATCCAACCTTATTAAATGTTTTTTGGTTGCGTAAACATATCAAGGGAATATGGATTCATTTCGAGTCCCTCCATATCAAAAATGTTATAGTAAAAATAGCATTTCTTTCCCTTATGTCAATATTTTTTCACCATTTGCATATACAATTTCAATTATCCACGCTTGCCAACATTACATAAAAGACCTTTCTCATTATGGAATCTTTAAAGAGGGATGGAATACTTCTTAGATTTATTTTTCACTCCGAAATATGGAAGTGGATTCTAGAGCGTGAATATATATAAATTCATATCTGGAAGTAAATTCTTCTTGGTATCGAGTTGAAGTCAAAGCAAAAGGAAGGATAAAAATTTTAAATTGGGGTTTCTTGGAATTGTTGCATATATTTATAAATTCATACAAAAGATAAATTTTTATATGCAATAAATATTAATGTGATCATAAGGAAATATCAGATTAAGAGAATTTTTAATAAATGAATTTTTTCCTCCTTTTGCAATATTCCGTGCTCTCTGATAAGAAAAGAAAAGTATACTTCTTTTTCGGAATCTTTCTCCTTCAATTACACGGGAAAATGCCTTTTGACAATATTTCAGTAGTAAAAACTTGCACTCACATAATTTCATTAATTCAGATTAATAATGGATTACTGAGAAATGACTTTCAAGTATAACTCTGATTTTTTTAGAATCAACTAAGTTTCAGATACGATAATTCACTCTCTTATCTGGTTTAATGATAAACAAATTCTTTATTTATCAAAAAGGCACTCAGTAAATAAAATTGTAGCAATCAATATAGTCACTGGAAAACAAATTGAGGTGATTTTCTTATGAATTTCAATTCGACTCCTCAAACAGGTCTCAACAAATTTGGACTTGTAAATCGAAACATTTTCAAATAAAAATATATCTTCCACTCGCGAAAGTCTTTTAAGGTTTTGAAGAGTAAAGAAATGTATATATTTCCTTGTCATTTTTTTTATATTTATTTAGATTATAAATAACGTAATCCTATTATTTTAAATAAAGAAAATACATATTTGTATGGATTTTTTCTTACCTTCTTTTAATAAGCTTAGCAAAATAAAACTTTCCCAGGATAGTGTTATCAAAAATGGAAAGAATAAAAATTTACTTAAAATCAATTATGTATGCATACATTACTGTAAAAAATTAATATTACTATACAAAAATTATCATTGTGCAGTTGTAGAAATGAGTTTTAAACATGTAGTGTATAACTACAATACATAAGCCAGTAACAGCCTCCGGACAGGGGTGATCACTTTTGTTTTGTGGTATGTTATGTGCTTACAGATCAGAAGGTACCGAGTTCTATCCTCCTCATTAGTAACCTTGAATCTGAACTAAGCAAAAACGCAACCTTTTTTTTTTTTGCTCAGCTGTCGTGGTGCCACCTACCCGCAAGAAGAGCAATCACATGCCTTCAGACTCACTTGACGCAACACCGCCAATTAACAGCAACAGTTCACACGCTCGCCATAACAACAATATCGTTCGTTCACCGAATCACTGATGGGGGAGTAATGTAGCGGTTAACTACATAAACCAGTAACTGCCTCCGAACAGGGGTAATCACTTTTGTATAGGGGTATATTAAATGCTTACAGATCAGAAGGTACCGAAATCTATCCTCCTCAAACAAATCGCAAAATCCGAAAATTGTATAGATGTAGAATACACACGTAAATATATAACTATATATATCCATAGCCCTTTAAGACGCAACCCGCACGATCATGCGGGTTGGACATTCTTATACGTTTTTACTTCTGGAATAGTTTCATATATAAGGAAAGCCCGAATCCAACGATTGAGCATGTTTTTAGAAAGTGTAAAGTATCACTTTTTATCAACAGACGGTGGTTGTAGTCCATGTTTTACTTTCAGCTGGCAAATCTAACTTTGTTTTCAATACAACGAAAACACGTCTTCTTTTTATGCGTCGCAAAAAAGGTAATTATCAATATATTTATAATTGTTTGGATACAAATCTTTGAATTTATTTTTAAATAATTGTAAAATAGAATAATATTAACTATACTCTATTACTGTTGCTTGTAGGTTTCGGGATTTCGTTACCCGCACGATCGTACGGCTTTCGCGTTACTTGAGTCATTGTAGCTATATAGGTAAGTGTTGCCATATGAGTTTTCTTGTCCGTTTCAGTAATGTTGATAAATATTTCCATAATTAAAACCATATTTCCTTCGGGTTGCTATGGATGATATCTTTTTACTTTCTCTCGCTCTTTTTTGCAATTAATTTCTCTTTCACGCATTTGATAAGGGATATTGAATTTTCATCCTTTACACAGATATCTGCATCCATATCTCCCCCCCCAAAAGAATTCTGGATTTTCCTGCTGGAGTTAGTATGGTGTGGTTTAAATATTTTATTTTATTTTTTCAAATAAAAAAATTATTTGATACATTCATGGAAAGATTTTCATGGAATACTATGTACTGACTATTAACCCAAAACTTTTATATGTGTCTAAATGGAGAATTCCCACACAATAAGAAATTTCGATATTGATGGATAAATCAGATGGAACTTAGATCAGAACTCTTAGTGATCTCTCAGATGATGACGATACTGTGAACAAAACATATGAATCAAGTATATTGAAAGGAGAAATCAAGTTCATAGGAAAGCGCCGAAGAAGAAATTAGAAATATTTTGGATCACATTCTTTACCATCAAAGTCTCTTGAACCCATTCATTTCATTGTTGCAAATTCTTGGCTTCTATGCAAACAAGATGCACAATATCAAATAAAATTCCTCAAAAAATCAAAATGGATCGCTTAAAATTTAAGGTTAGAGATAGTTGAAGCTTAGCAGCTCTTCTCCACCTACTAACAAAAGTATTTTAATTGATAATGAAGATGACAACATTGTAATTATACTCGTAAATGATCAAAGTATTACAATCCACCTGCTATACACATGGCATGCCTTTTATTCTGGCCATTCCAGGTTAAAAAGGCTTGACACGTATATAGCGTTTTTCGATGTGTTGATGACATTTCAAGACCTCGAAAGTGCAGATTTGAAAACTGAGAAAGCAGTTCGAAAACGTGTTGTGAAAAATGCGATGTTTATTTATGCATATCAAAAACAAAAACATGTTTTGAAGATTTCCACAGGAAATAAATAATGAGTCAATAAAATAATTAATTTTATATCAATAATTTCCTTATTTGTAAGCAATTTTAGTTTAATTGTGTTTCTTCCATCAACTTGAGCCAAAAAATGTAAAATTTCACAAGTGATAGTTTCATAGAAAACACTTAACCACTTAACCTACACTTATCGTGTAGGTACCATCTATGTTTCAGGAAGGAGCGGAAATTTTTTTATTGTTTTCCCAGTGCCATTGGGATTAATATAGTATTAATAACCAAAAGAATTTAATATTTAAAGATAAAAACAATTCGGGCCTTAAAGGGATATGCTGAACTGAAGAATATATATATGTGTGTAGATTTTGTTTCAGTTTAATATTGGTCCCACTATGAAATACCTCGAGGGTTGACGTTGATGAAACTCGCAATTTTTGTGTCAAGTTAGAGAATGAAGGTGTACCGAAACCTTTTTCCTAAGCTTCCACATTACGTCAAAGGAGCACTTGGAGCTTCAAAGTGCATCAACCCCTATACACGGTGGATCTTTATTTCAATGGCATTAGATTTTGAGCGTGCAACTAGGCAATTCCGACAAAATGTAAGCGATCATAACCATTCGTTCCCCAATTCATACTTTACAAGTACTCATACTTTATTGTGTATTAGTACGAGGAGTACTCATACACACACAGTACTCCTAGTTCTGTGTTCCACAACACACATACACAACTCAAAGAAAAATAGGGGAGCACATGGATTAAACGAAATTAAGCAAACATTTCTTATGATAGCTATCGTAAAATAAAGCATTCATAGTATAAAGTATAGCAGAAAACAGAAAAAGAAAAATTTATAAGCAAATCACGTACATGGGGTCAAAAACCAGAAAAAGGAAATAAGTGCAGAAATGGTGATTTTGTAGAAGCTTTTTTTTTTTCGTTGTATCAGTGGTGAAATTCTACCTTTCGGTTATTCTTTTAAGCAAAGGGGACTGGAAAATGTCACGACAACGATATCTACCAGAATCCATGGCTTGGTGCATTATCGGGAGACTGGAATCCGGGAAAACACTAAGAACTATAGCGGATGCTGTTGGAGTGGCAATAAATGCAACTGTAAGACTGTAGAATCGATTCTAAGAAACATGGCAAGTTCGACACCAGTCAGGATAAGGTCATCTATGGGCTACTACAGCAAATAATGACCGATATATTCTGTTAGTAGTTCTTCGAGACAGAACAGCCAATACGACGCTCATACAAAAGCGATTTCTTTTAGCAAACTGAAGAAGAATCTCAAACTAAACAACCTGAAATAGGCTTCATGGGGGCAGGCTGTATGCATGTAGGCCAAGGGTGTATTTTCGTTGACTGCGAGGCATCTTGTGGCGCGAAGGTAGTGGGTTTTTGAACATCGAGATTTGAGGCAAAATGATTGGAGTCTTCTGTTTACAGATGAGTCCCGATTCAATTTAGAGTGGGATGCCAGACGTGTTTGGGTATGACCAGAAAAAGGCACTCAAAGTAACCCAATATTCGCTTTCGAAAGATTTCATTACAGACTAGGTGGTTTGATGGTATGGGCTAGTATCATCATGCAAGGATATACTGACCTGCATATCATTCGGAATAGCAATTTAATGACTCGAAGGTATGCAAATGAGATTCTAAGACTGCATGTTGTACCTTACACTGCTGCCATTGGTGGTTCCTTTTTTTTAATGTTAGAAAACACCAGAAAGCGTACATAACGTCTTGTGGAAAATTTTACTAAGCTGAAACAATACATCGTATAGAGTGGCAAGCATGTTCTCCGGATCTAATCTTATCCAGCATGCTTGAGATACATTTGGATGACGCATTCAGTGAAATCACTGCCTTCGTTTACTGCCTGGGACGTGGAGATTGCTTTTCTGGAAGAGTGGAATCTCCACGTCATACAAAACAGGTTTGTGGTAGTTTTCGCTGTTTGGAAGGACCACATACCGTGTTCAACGTCCCGAATTATTTCCAAACAATGAGTATTTTTGTCATTTACACGTAACAAAATTGTTGCCCTTAAGCAACACTTCATGTTCTTTATGTCATTTCAAGGAATTAAATTCCTAGATAATTCTTTTTTTTTTTTTTTTGCTTCTTTTTTCTGTATTGCGTTTTGTCTCCATTTTATGCCCATGCATGCCTATCGTATAACGGTTTCTTCACTTTTTTGCTTGCTCTCCTAATTTTTTTGATCAGTGTATATAGTTTTTTTATGAAAGTGCAATTAAAAATATTTTGTAAAAAAGCATAAATAATGAAAAGCTTACAATGGCAATGAACATCGAAAAAGTATTTGGAAAACTAAAACTATGTAGAAAAGTTTTTAGTCCACAGCTCCAGAAAAATAAACACGAACGAACTTTCATTTTCCTTCTTTCACTTTAGTTAGCATTTTATCTTACTTCTATCTTTCCTCTTTTATGGCCATTTTTGAAGTGTGGTAAGAGCAGTCATTTATTAATCTAGAATTCTCTCGTTTATTACGTTCTTTTTCTCTCTTAGAAACTGACTTTTCGCAGGATTACAACCACACAACACATATTTACCATGTCTATCCAAACCAAAATAAGTTTATATTAGAGTCATTTTATATTTTAGAGTCAGCATTCATTTTTGAAAAGAGGCAAGCAATCCCTCCTATAAGTGGGGGAAATTCCATAAAAATGTCCGTACTTTTTGGCATTTTGGAAACCTCAGAAAATTGTTTATTTACTTATTTTATTTTTAAAAAAGAGTGTAGAACATAAAAGAATATTTCTAATGTTCTTTCGTCATTGTTTTCGTAACTAAATATAATGAATAGAAAACTTAAAAACTGAGAGAATTTCTTCTTAAAATGTGTTAAACAGTATTTTTTTGAATAATTTATCCGCAGATGGATTCTAGCAAATTTTCTTGTTTTTCAAACAATTTTTAAGTAAGCTAACTCCTCTGATCATGCTCAATTTTATTCAAAAGAAATATTATCTTTAAAGGTTATGTTATATTTTTTTAAAAATTCCGTTATTTGTGTAGTTGAATTTCGATATCTTTTCAGGAATTTTGTTTTCTTAATTTTTATAACAAAAAAATCTACTTTTTCTTACTTCTACCAGATGAAACAACTGTTCTTTAAAATTCTATCATCACAGAACCCCAGGTGCTCATATAGTATATAAAACTATTATTATGATTATCTATATTATTCCCTTTAAAAGTACAGGGATTTCAAAGTTTTAAAACAAACAATTTAACAATTTTTTTTAGATAATTATTTTTTGCAATTAAAATACTTCTAGTGTCAAAAAGCTTCCATATGCATTCTCAATTTTTAGAAAGAATATCCGTAATTACTACAAATATTGTTAGTATTCGAGTGTGTGAAATACATTATAAAATCTT
>BMAO01035918.1:32925-54186 GCA_019973975.1 Trichonephila clavata | reverse complement strand
TTCACTGTTCCGCTAACGATGTGAAGTCTTCCACACCATGAGAAGACATACAACCCCATACCATCACTTTTGTCGGGTACTTTACTGTGGGCTTCAGACACTGAGGGCTGAATTCCTCATGAGTGCGTCGTCTTACATAGGCACTACTTTGGTTGCCAGAAATACAAAACTGACTCTCGTCACTAAATATTACATTTCCCAATCTTTAATAGTCCATAATGAATGTTCCCTTGTGCCCACGTCAATCACCTCTTCCGTTGAAATTCAATCAGTAATGGTTTGGGGCGCGCTTTACAGCCTCGTAACCTAATTTCCAGCAGTCTTCCTCTAACAGTTCTTGGGCACACACCCACATTTTGATGTCAAAGTCCATTGTTTCAAAATTTGCGAGGAATTAAGCTTTCTATTTGAAAGTGAAATTCTGTGCAATAATCTGTCTTCACGTAAAGATGTTTTTCTTGGTCGTCCTGATCGCAATAAAATTTGTTTCAGAAAATCTTTTCAAAGTTCTCACAACAGTAGAAAGGCCACATGGTACTTTAGCAGCAAAATTTGGCGCATAGAATAACTTTCTTTCTTCAAATGTATTATTTTGTACCTTTTATTCTCAGGCAAATATGAAAATTTAGCCATAATTCCAATATTTTCCACAAACGCACTTCAAATTGCTATCAATACACTATTTTCCACAAGCACACAACTGCATTCAATTCAATAAACCACGTTTCACCTTTTTCTTGTTGTTGTTGCTTGAAATAACGGAGCATTTCATTGGTGGAAAACACAGTGACGTGCTTTCTTGTCAAGGTTTTTTCAACGTGTCAATGAAACTATTTACTTTAGATGAAATCTACAAACAGATTTGAAATCAGCATGAAAAAATATATTAAAATCAATAACAATATTTAAGATAGTGCGATAATTTCACAACGAAAAATGAAGTCAAACACAAAAATTACGCTAAAAAAATGAGTGTGTTCAGGACTTTTTGCCACCACTGTATATTGGGTATTTAGCAGTGGCGTAACGTACACCCCCGTATCACGAAGGAGCCCAGGATTTTAGAGAGCCCTAGCCTAACGAATATGCTATGGTTTTTGCAATTTTTTTAAGGTGCGTTTAGGGGCCCAAAATCTGACTTTGCAGGGCCTTAATATTCTCCGTTATGCTACTGGTATTTAGCTGTATTAATTTACTTTGTTTAAATCCAACTGTAATCCAATGTTGCGTTCTATTAAGTTTCTGTTTTATGGTGACTCAAAAAAAGTTAAAAGATGTGGAAGTTAAATTTTTAAAAATTTATTAAAGTCTTATATAGTTAGGATTTTTAGAAAATTAAAGGAACATTCACAAAACACCGCAGCCCATCCGGTATAGTGGTTAGCAACACTGACTGCTGTGTCGTAGGGTCTGGGTTCGAATTTCAAAGGCATGGGTGTTTGCAAATGTATCGGGCCTTCACAGCATGTGGGTATTCTAAATATTCATCGAGTCCCAAGTCCTCTCGGGGGTTCGGTAAAAGGAGAAGTAAGGTGGGGCTCCTAATCCCCCAAGTTGTTCTCTCCCCAAAACTAGGGTGGGACCGAGCAAAATTGTACTGTCACCTGTATGGTGCTCCAAATTACGGCTAACGACTGGGGTAAAAATCTAGACCATTACCGCGATGAATTTCGATCTGATATTACTGTTGATTGGATAGGAAAGTAACAACAACAAAACATATCTTGCATAAATATGTAAGTATAAGCATCATACATTAAAAATGAAGATTCCCTTTGATCTCATGCAATTTCTTGAACCTTTCACTTCTCCTCAGGATGCGTGTTACTTAACATATTTGTCTTTGCTTTCGTGGCAAACTCTAAGTAAAGTCTGATAGATAAAAGGAACAAACAAGGCCGGACGTGTAATGCGCAATTTCGTTGGCAGCACCTATTCCTACTTTTTACAGCCTTGGAATTCAAATTCCTCTGTTTTGGGGTTGCTATATTTGGCTCTCTATGAATTATTGGCTACTTTCAACATAATTAGAAAAAAAATCCAATGTATTTTTTGGATATGCTGTGTTGAGTGTGTGTTTCAGTATGTGTGCATCTATTATAAATATTGTGCGTTTATTGTTTATAACTTTACTACTGAACAATTTCATTGTTTTTTCAATTTTTGTTTGAATTTTAAGATATAAATATGTTTTCATTGTTTATTTGTTGTATACAAGTTCATTAGAAATATGGTATGTTTATAAAATAAGAATTAAGATTAAATTTTTAAAAATATTAAGTGAAACTGGAAAAACAAATGTAGAACTGTAACTATATTGTAGACTTAAAATAGAAGAGTAAAATATTTTAGTTTATTGATATATTTTTGATTATTTGTAATTTTTAGTAAATTTTTATTAATCCTTATAACATTTGAATCAGGTTTAGCAAATTTTTTCTAAACAGACACTTGAGGATTATTGTTACAAAATCCTTTTAACTTTTGCAGCTGAAATTAAATCATATTTTCATTTAGAGCAATATTCTTATATATATATATATATATAGTATAATAAAATGAAAAAAAAATAATAAGACAAAATTATACTACCCACAAAGCTAAATGATAGAAAACAGATTCTAAGAAACATAACTAGAAAAAATATTGATATATATATATAATATAGTAATTATATATATATATTATTCATAAAGAAAGAAAATTGTGTTTTATATTTATCTATATCATATTGACTGTTATAAAATGGTAGGAATTAGATCCATTGCCTTTTAAATACTGTTTAGAATTAAAATTATTTTCAGCTTATGCTAAACAAAAATTGACTTGAATTTCATATAATTTTTCAGTTAAAAAACAGTCCAAAATTATGTTTATATTGTGATTTAGCTAATATGTAAAGGGTATAATTTATTTTTCAGTTCTGTTCTTACTTTGCTGAAAATTCATTATAACCATTGTTCACAATAAGATTCATATTTCAGCTATGCTTAAAACGTGTGATTAAACGTAAAATTCTGTAGTATAAAACTGAAAAATTTTTTAAAAAATTATTAAAAAACATAGTATTATAATCATTTCAATTATCAATAGTATTGATGTACTTTTTAAAAAAAAAATTTTTTAAGTAAATTTCATGAAACAGTATTATTATTATTATTTTTTTTTATAGCTATATTGAGTAGAGATCATTTTAAAATAAGTTTTCAGTACTTCAAAATTAATTATTAATGGCAGGAAAATAATGATAAATTTTCAAAATACCTTAATGTATATTTTGCTTGGAACACATATTCCAGTAAAAACAAGGTTTTGATATAGGTTTTGAAAAAAAAAAATTTTTTTTCTTACAGAATTCTTTTTTTAAAAAAATAAGATTTCTAATAATAAGAATATATTATTATTATTACATGACAGTGGCTGTTTTCTTTCATTGAATTATAATTTCTTGAAATAAAATTTTGAATTTGATGTATTGAGATATACAAATTAAATATTTGTTTTAAAAAATGAGATTGATTTTTCCTGAAAATTTTACTTTAATGAAGAAAAATGTATAAGTTTTTCTTCCTCCTTTTTTTTTTTTTAATTTAGGGGTTGTTAAAAAGAAGGATTAATACATTTTTTCTTTCTTGTGTTTAATTCCTTTAATAATTTCCTTTGAACTTGATAGTACATTATCCCAAATTTCCCGTTACTGTTCCTAATGTTCAGTGCTTGCTTCAATTTTTCACTACTCGGTTTTAGTCCCAAATTTATAGCATATATATTTTTAATTATCAATGCTACACTGTCCAGAAATGCCTTCACTTAGTCCAATAAGATGTGCCAATTTCAGAGGTAGATGAAAATATAACTGCATATTTTAATAAGAACCTGAAGTTATAATTGTTCAAATGTTTAAAAGTGTCAGAGTTCCCCATTTTTTCTTCCTGGCACTAAGGCTGCAACTTATCCAGTATCCAGTAACCAACACCATGAACAATTCAGCAGCTTTTGTAACAAAACTGCCCTGACTTAAATAATATCATAATAGAAAAAGATGCTCTGAAAAATATTCATGCTTTTGAGAAATATGTACTTCAAAATAATTTAGAAGGGTTGCAGATTTATTATTTTTTTAAAAAAATGAATATACTGAATATTAATTTGTTTTTTATATAAGTATTAAAAACATATCATTATTAAAAAATAAAACAAAAATTGTTTATTTGGGTATAAATATTTCTTGACCAACATACTACCTCCACCCCACAGTATAACTATAATAAAATAATTTATTTGTAAAAAAATTTCTATATATATATTACATTTTGAACTTCAAAATCTTTATATTGAAGCAGCTATTCATTTTGAAATGGCATTTTTGATAGGAAGGAATAATATTTGCTCACTATTCCCTTAACTATTTTTTATTTCAATATATATAAAATTTAGTGAGGAAGTATTTGATGTTATAATTTACTGTTGTGTGTGTGTTGAATAATTTTTTTAAAAATTGTTTCATATGTATAAAATTTCTATCAATATATGTATAAAATCTCAATAACTTGACATGCTATTCTTTGTATACTTTTTATGTGGAGGATTTAATCAGATAACATTTCATTCTTCTAAATTCCACACCACCACACATTCACAACAGGAAGCTGTGATTTTTAGAATTTCAGTGTTGACTGAAATGTTATATTTCTTTGTGTATATATTCAGTTTCTTTTATTTTATTTAAACAAATATGTGAATGCAGTTTTTAAATTTCTTTTTTAAAACACTACTGTCTTTCCAACTCTAACTCAGGGATTATATTTCTGAAATTTTAAAAGCATTTTAATAAATTGGGTACAATTCAGGATTAATTAGAATTTTAAAACTTATTGCTGAAGTTATTTTAAAGTTCAGATTTTAGATAATTTCCACAGCCATATACTATTTCAAATTTAATGTATTATTGAACATTCTGTGCCTGGACAAATTATGCTCACAAAAGGGAAAATCACTACCTTAGTTTACTAGAAGAAAGTGGCAAAATCTTTGCTGTGTGTAACTCAGTAACTTTAAATTAAGCACATGAAAACTGAAAATGGATGATATTGGATTACTCCAATAATTCTCAGTTCTATAAAAAAAAAATTAATCAAAATAATGGTTGAATGTAAATTTAATTTGTCGTTCTTTTTTTTTTCTCTTTCACTATTTACATTTATTTCAAAGTGAATGCTTTTTCATACTTTTGATTTTTCTATCATGTTTCTATTCAAATTAACTTTTCTGATATTTTATTTGGAGGATTGCTATGAAAGAGACGAAAGTGTAGTTCTACAATAAGATAATTGGATCCTCCTAGACCAGGAAAAGGGAAGGAATCTTAGGACCAATCCTTAGAAACTTCTCACTCATCTCATGATTCACATGGGGGGAGGGGGCTATTTTACGACACCGACACTCGAACATAAACGCGCCTTAATTAGCTTGTTAATCCTCTTAGCGGTTTGAACGTTTTTTTCCGCACGTCTAGAGATGCTTCGAAAACGCACCACACGTCTTTTTCTGACTTCAAGAGAGTGCTTCAAAAGCGGGTAGGCCGTGTTTTTCTGAAATCCTTTCCCCTCTTTTATATGGTTTAACACCATGAAAGATAATTAGGGAGGGTTGCGACGACACAATGGTCACTGAGAGGAAGTTTTATTGCTCTCGGGGAACCCTGCGTTTTGACCCTGAAGCAATCGTAAAAAAGTTGGGAAGAATTTCTTTAGACCCCTTATAAGTTAGTGTTTGTAATTTAGCTTCATTTGAGATATTATTGCGTTTGAATTAAATAAATTCTTTTTGTACTTTTAGCAATTTAACTTTTTTTTTTAAAGTTTTGAAAAATGTTCCAACGTATAAATAAAATATTATATAACTCACTTTTGATTTTATATTAATTTGAAGTTTTAATAAGTTGGGACTGTAATCTGCTATTTTATATAGTTGGACAAATAACTTTTTAAGTATATTCTCTTTGCTTGATTAACTCGTATTATTTTCTTCATCTTAAAATGATGAAACGGAAAATTAAGTTTTTAAACTACATAAATCTCTATATAATATCTAGAACTATATTTAATTGCTTCATTTTTCTTCTCTTAACCCATGTTTTCAGTTTTTAAACCATGATTATTTCATTATAAGGTGTCAAAAAAGTTAATAAGAAACCGAACGCTTCAAAATTTAAAACCTTTTAAACTTTCCAACTACTAAAAATGAATAATTTCTAAACTTTTGCATCAAATTATTTGTAAAAAATTCTTAAGCTTTCATAAAAATAATAATGGAAAAACTAATTCAGATCCATTATTTTTTTATAAATTTTAAAGCCAGATGTTCAGGGCGCGTATTGTTACAATACACCAAATTATATTTGAATTAAAAAAAAAATGCTTGAGTTTCAGTTTACTTCAGAGAAAACATGAATGAGGGGTTTTTTATACCAATTCATTTTTTTAACCTTGAATATTTGAATAAATAGTAATTAAAAATATTCGGATGCATTTACAGTTGACATTTACGCATATAAATAAATATAAAGATCAATTTTAAATTTTTTTAAAACATATTTGTTCATGCAAAATTTCTAAATATTTATTTTTTTAAAGCTAACTGAAGAACAAGTAATTAAAATCTGGATATCTATTATAATTAACATTCAGAAAATATCCAGATTTTCATACAAAACTAGGAATTTTATATTAGAAATTGTATTTGAAATTTCAGAAAAAAATATTTATGTATCGTGCACATACTCAGTTAAAAATTATTTACCATAAGTACTAACAATTCTTCGAATAAAATATTAAATTAAAATTTTAACATAAGAATCTTAAGCATTTTAATGCATTTCGGTTAAAACTGTATGTTAAGAGCAAAAATTATGCTGAAATATTTGATGAATATACAATAAATTTTTAAGTAGAAGCAATACTGAGAAGCTAAAACACAGGAATGAAAATTATAATAATTACAAATACAAAAATAAGTCTTGCAGTTTCTTCATACATTTTTATTAACACGAATTGGGGAATTGATTTCCAATATACTTTGTTGTGTTTCACAATATTTAAGGTAACAAACCATAGTCCTTCAGATATATTTGTTCTACTTTTCGTAAGCCGTACTCCTATTAAAACTTGTGCTTCCGAAATACACCTTTTGTAATCTTAAGAAATTATATAAACTATAACGGTTAATTTTAATTTATGCAAATTATTAAATGTTCCTATTTAGCCACTTCCGTCCAAACAGTTTACATGAAAAAAATATTCGGATTCACCCATTCATTAGGAAATTGTATGATTCCAGCAATAAGTTTTATTTTTTACCGAATAGGATTGCGTCACTTCGGGGATACCTCTAACAGAAACGTTTATATGCTATCAATTGCAAATTAAACATTTTCCCTTCAATTGTGTTTATTTCAGAAAGATTTTTGATTTATATTTTATTCATGCAATACAAGATTTAAATAAATTACTTTTTTCTTGTCAAACGTATTTGCTTAATAATATATAAATTTGCGTATTATAATAAAATTTTGAACTACCCAAAATTATATTTTTTGTTCCTCTAAAAACTCTCAGTATTTTAGAAATGGTCTTACAATCCGTGTACGGTTTATATTTTCTAAAATGAAAAATATATTTTTATAACTGAATTTTTGTGCCTCGTTTATAAAAATAAAATATTGCTTTGGGCTATAGCTTATAAATGTACTTAAATAAGTGGATGAACAGTATTTTCACATAATATGAATATTTTTGACTGGAGTAAGTCGGATATTTATATTTCAGTTTCTTTACAATTTGAATAAAAGTTGTAAGCAATTTTTTGAAGAGGATATTGAGTATAAACTCCTTGGCTATTTAAAAGTAAAATGTTTTATTTTGATACCCCACAGCTCACATTCTAAAATAAGACTCATTTACAATCATATGATCAGCTTTGGTGATATTTAAATTTTCAAAAATACTCTACATGTACGAAAACATTCTTTCAAAACATACATCACATCTCATTCTCTGTCTTTTCCACAGCAGGCATTATTTTTTTATACTCAAAAAATTAAATACAGCATTTCTGAATTTTATTTTTTTAAAAAAAAATTAATATGAATACACTGCGGAATTGTCGGTTAGCTTCACTGAGCAAAATTGTTTTAAGTGTACTGTTTTGAAAGACAAAATTAATTGGGAGAAGTTTTTCTCTCATTAGAATTTGTAATGATTGAATTGTGTGAAAGTTGTATTTATCGGTGAATTTTCCGTAAAATAAACAAGTATTTTTCAACTTTTGTAACAAGTTTCTTTCGAGTTTTTATTTTTTTTTAACTCATCACTTTTATTGTGACCTAACCGATCAAACAACCACGTGGACCCGCTTTTTCCACCCAAAATTCGCACAAGGCAACGTCACAGCTGTGAACGAGTTTTATCCCGGTTTTAAAGCAACAAAGAGGCCGAACTGAGTAATAAAATCTTCCCCTGTAGACCTCCCGCGTTCTTTAAAAGGGAAAGGAATTAAATGTGTTGCACTTTCGAAGGAATTCTCAAAAAAGAAGTAAACGCTTTCGGAATGATTTTTCAGGACAAGGACGAACAGTCAGAGGGTTGAAAAAACGTGGGAACCATTCTTCTCATTTCTTTTCCCCTGATTTATTCTTTTTGGCTAGATATTTTTAACTCTATATCTTGATTAGAACGAATATTTTAATTATATTACAACGCAAAATATTTTTAATGTAAACGGATTAATAATTTTTTTTTGAATTTTTGTAAAGTATTAATAACATAAAAATAGACATTTTAATCAATACTGAAAAATAATTGCTATTATGCATCTCTCTATGCTGTACATCAAATATTATCATTATTACACTTTTATTAAGTTTTTCCACGCAATTCATTTGTGAGAAATTTAATGAAAATATTATTGTATGAAAAATATACATCTAAAAGAAATTATATCGAAGTCATGCTTCTATTAGAAGTCTATTTTTATAACTATTCGACGGTGTGTGAAAAAACTTCATGTAAGATTATAGCGAGATAAAAGGTCAAAAAGCAAAATGACCTCAGAAGTAGTACATATATATAATTTACATTTAAAAAATATGAATTTTTTCGTTTACTTTTTTGCTGGTTCTTTTTTAAGTTGCTTTCTTAAAAAATGAATGTTTTAAAATCATTAATTAAACTCATTGTTTTTAAAAATTTTATTTCCCCTTCCCCCCAAAAAATATTAATTTTTTTTAAAAACACGTAAGGAGGGAAAGTACCTTTATACATTGTAAAAATCAATTTTTGAAAAATATTTTTAAAAATTATTACAGAAGGCTAGAAACGTTTTAAAGCAAACCTAATCAATATCCAACAGTAATTACGCTCTCTGCAGTAAAAAATATAGATGTGAACAGAAACTAATATTATAAAAAAAGTTAACAAATAGATTTTTCGTTAATTTCTGATTGAATTTCGTTGGCTGGTCTCTCTTTTGTTTTGTTAATATCGCACTTCGAAACAACGTGAGGGGTATAGAGGTGACGAACTTCGTAATTTTAAATCACGATGAATTCAGGAGGATGACACCTGATTTGACATTTTACTCTCCAGACTGTTCAGATTGGAAATACACTATTAATATTTTTTATTTAATATAGAGTTATATAACAGGGGCGTAGCGAGGTAACCAAACGCCTTGGTGCAACAACAACAAAAAACACCGAGGGTTCTATTTTGATTGGACATTATCAAGTAAAAATATATTAGTATTTTAAATATACAAAGCTATTTTAACATCAGCCCTTTATCATGATCTGCAGAATATATGAAGTTGTCGTGTTAGCCTAGTGGACAAGGTAACAGACTAGTGGCTGGTATGTCATGAGTTCGAGCCCAGTACCACTGAAGACCCGCCGTGTAGGGGAGCAATGCACGTCAAATCTGTTGAGAGCTCAAAAGTCCTCCAGTTGGTGTGGTGTGGTAGTTAGGAGAGGGGATGCCAGCTCTGGCGTCGTCCTTGTCACTTGACCATGGTTCAAAATTACGAGGTTCGTCTCCAAAAGCCCTCGTCTGAACAGTGCGACGTTAATATTCACTCACGCAGAACAGAGGAAAGTAAAGCTACATACTACTTACAGGTATGTGTATGAGTTTTCCTGAGTAAACTTTAGTGAGATTACCCAGGTTCGATTTAACACGGGATAGACTGGAAACGATACAAAAAATAAGCATCAACTTGAAAATGATACAATATTATAATTATTTTTAAAAAACACCCCTGCAAAAGTGGGAGTGGGACAAAATTACATAAATCTATTTATTACAGATACGAGTTGTGGCGAAATACTCGAAGAGGAAAATAGCTTATTATGAATAATACTGTTATTAAAAAAATTACCAAGAAGAAATAGCTTCCTGTGAAAGTTTAAGACGCATTTTTCATGGAACCTGAAGTAACACTTGGAAAAATGAAAAAAATTGAAAAATAACATAAATTTTCAATAAGTAAATTCGCAACATCATATACACAAAGGAAAGGAAAGAGAGGCCCCTGACCACTCCCAAGGTGTTCTTTCTCAAAATTGGGGTGGAACCGAGCCAAATCGTACTGTCACCCGTATGGTACTCAAAGCTACGGCTAATGACAGGCGTACAGTCTAGCCCAATGCCATGATGAATATCGTGGGCCTCGATCTGACTACATCAGACAGGTGGCATTAGTAACAATAACAAGGAAAGGAAGGATTTTCTCTCTGAATTGTTTAAATTTGTTTTTAATTTTAAGAAATACTTAAATAGCAGATAAATTTAAAATTTTAGGGGTTTTTTCAGAATACACAAGCATTCTTCCGTTTTCAATTTTATAAAAGAATGTAGAACTATAATGTACATCCTTCAAAAGTTATCTAGTGAAAAAGGAAGAAAGCCAATCAGTTTTTATTCTTTTTGTGTTCATACTTTTTGCTATTGAAAAAAAATTGAATAATTCCATAACAAAATTTTCTTTGATGCTTTAAAGTTTGTACTTAACAGAAAAAAAAGTGAAAAATAAAGCTTCATATGCATTTTCAAAAATTAGCTTCAAAAATTTCCCCTTCATTTTGTTACAAGTAATCGTGAATCGCAATACAATCAACATCATATGTACCAAATATTCACATGCACACAGATATTTGTAAAATCAAGAAGCTCCAAACAGTGTTATGCATGACAAATATTTATATCTTCTTTTCGAAACATGTAATTAAAAGATTTTAAAAGTACAAATTTTATGTTTTATTTATAAATTAAAGATGCAAAATCTTACATAAAAGTTCTTAAAAATCAATGCTGAAGCACGCATAAAATACTTTGCAATAGTAAAATTCAAACATTTTAATTAATAAAACTGAACCGTAAAATATGTTATACAAACTTTATATCTTCATTTCTGTTAAATTATATCTAGCAAAAAGTTTAAGTGAACATTTTGTATATAAATATAGATGCGATTTTTTTTAAGATGAGCACTAAGAAATTTTTCCCCTTAGAATACATACGAAAACTTAGGACTTCTCAGATTTTATAAATTTGGTTGTAATGGGCTTACAAAGGAAGGGCGGTCATCTATAAAGTTTTTTAAGTACCACCAATTGTCTCACGGAAAATATTAGGGACCCTCTATAAAGTCTGGTTTTAAGCCCCAAGCCGGATCTTACAAAGGATTACTTCTTCGACATCAGTCAGTCTATATGGGGCCCCTTGAATCCTGGGCCTCCCTGCGATGCGGAGGTATACTTTAAGCCATTGAGTACTACTAACATTTTTTTTAAAAAAAATATATATATAAAATATATTTTGATGGATAAAAGTATTAAATAAATGGAATTAACTGATTAAATTTGATGTTTTGTGAAAAGTAGTGAAAAATAAATTAGCAGCTCGCATCAATAGGATGACGTTTACTGTAACGACCATTAATTAAAAAAATTGAAGTTAATTTATTATTTTCAAGTCAAAATGTTAACATTCGTCAAAAACGTTTATATTCTGGATAATCTGTGCATATTTTCACTAAATATTTCAACGTGGTTGACAATATCATATGGAATGCATACATTTATTCCTAATAATGTAAATGAAAATGACTTTCGTATTATATGCTGCATAAATTTGTAAGTCAGCAAATTTTAGTTTATTACAGTAAAGTATTTATACTATTTAAGGGATTTTCTCAAAATTTTCTTCCTTGAATTACTGATTTCAATACACATAACATATTCATTAAAGGTAATATTAGTACTATAAATGAATGGTTTGGAAACACAAACAACTGAAAATTTTAATTTGGATAGGCGACGCAGTACCTCGAATTTCTGAAATGCTAGTGACAAATATGTGACACGTATCTCGTTTCTCCCATCCATATTACGCCGTCTAAGGATTGCAAGGATCAATTTCGTTTAATATGAAGCATACTACGATATTCAAAACAAAGGGTCGTGAATGAAATCAAGATTCGAAACCATAGCGCATTTGGAAAGCCCATTTATTTTTAGCCTGACCATAACTCAAATATAAATTCTAATGCAAGCAAATGAATATAAAAATTGCAATAAAACTTTCTAAACCTGATGAATTTTATTGAAACAGGTATGAAATGAAATAACTGGGGAGTTTGTGAAATTCATATATAGGATGAAATCATTTTAATACAATTTATGGTGTTTTCCAATCGAAAAAAAAACCTTTTTATAATACTGAATTATCTGATGCCTTAAATTCATTTCATTAAATTTTTTTTAAAAAACTTTCTTTTATATATTAGAAAATTACATTTAATGACAGATTCCAGTAATATCCTGAAATAATTTTTTTAAATAACACTGAGACTTCGACATTTATATAAGTGGCGTTCGAGATCTGATTCCAATACAAAGACAGAGACGGATTAAGTTAGTGGAGGACCCTGGCGGTAAAAGGTTTGAGGCCCATGAATTCAAGAGTAATAAACTAAAATAGTGAAAAGGTTCGTTAAACTTAAAATCTCGTAATAAAATGTATAGCTATATTAAAACTCAATTGCTCAAGATAAACTTAACTTTAAAAAAATTGGAAATTAAAACTTGGAATTTCGGATAATATGTCAACTGGCTACATGTGATGACCGTCGTCCTTATATAGGCCTAGTCGATTTGTGCAATTGTAAGTCATACACATTTATTTGTTTGGGGTTTGTACGAGTATTTGACAACGTATGCTACGCACTGTTTACTTTTATGCGTCATAGTTGGGGCCTACATTTGTGCAGAGGCTCAGGGTCTACTTTTGCGAAAGGGCCAGGGCCCCAAGAAGTCTAAAGACATCCCTGCTTACTGTACTAAATATAAAGATGTATAAATGTGCTGTGTGTGAAGCCTTCTGTGCGTATAAATTGTACAAATCTTGTGGTAAGAATTGCTCAAGTTTAGGGCCCCTGGCGGCCATCCAGCCGCTTAATCCACCTCTGCACAAAGGCCTTAATTTATCAGACTCTAACTAGGTCTGGGCCTATAGTATTTGTATCTCGTGAAGAAAGATTACCAAAGAAATTCAAAATTGAAAGATTTGCTAGATTTCTAAGCAAAACGATGTTTGATATCAGTGGCGTAATGTACGCTCCCGCAACGTGTGGGGGGGGGGGGGAGCCCGGTGTGTTACGGTTTTGCAATTCTTTGTAAGATATGGCTTGGGGCCCAAAATCTGATTTTGCATGGAGGCCCTAATATTCTACGTAACGCCATTGTTAACTAGTAATTTTTTTCATCAGATTATTTCCAAAAACTCAATAAATGTTTTGTTTTTCAAAAAATTTAAAATTTTGCAATAAATTTCATTAAGTTCTTATGAATGTTTTGTTTCATTGATTTTTATTAGATACATGAATATTTAGATCTATATAAATAAATGTACTCTAATAAACTTAATTTTGGTGAAATATGTTTTTTTTTTTACTATATCCTTTAACACGAAGAAATATTTCATTTCCAAAATAATCAGTTTCGTGTTAAACAATTTTCACCGTATTCGGAAATATACGTATTTTTTTTTAAAAAAAAGATTAAAAAACAAAAATATTAACAGCTAAACTAGTTTCATGAAAATTTTATATTATTGTATATGTTTGATTTTCCTGTGCACAATTGTCTGTACTTCATAATATTTAGTATTTTGGATAGCTAACCCTTCTAGCAAAGTAGACATGTTTTTAGAACTTATAAATAATATTGTGCGTATCTCATTACTTGGTACCATCCGAAACATTTTTCAAATGATTTACTACTTGCTAGTATTTCAAAATTACAACATACGTTAAATAATTAATTACATATTAATAATAAAAGTTTTTCTTAGGATTATAAAAATATATTAATGTATTATGAAATGCAATTTTGCTGTACTTTTACCACTTATAAATGATCTAACTGTACTTAACAATTGTCAATATTCTTACACATGGAATTTTATTGCAAAGCTTTATAAAAATATCTCTGTTATTCAATTTTATGAGAACGCGTGAAAAAACAAGAAAATACTTTTTGAACTTTACGTAGAAATTTCCTTACTAAATTCCTACGTATTTCTTTATAATTGCATAGTTAATTTCGGCTTATATTTGATTCAAATTATTTTATGATATATCTATTTTTAATGTGAGTATTTACATTCTTATAAAAACTTTGCTTCGTTTATATATCTGACTTTCCCCAGTGTGGAAATTTTTTATCTTAATCTTACCACACCTCTAAGCGGATACTATTGAACCACTTTGACCAGATGTCTGCAATAAATGTCAAAAGTAAATTAGCCCCTTTTCAGAGGAAAAGGCAGTCAGACTCTCTGTCTCCGCTTTTTATCTCTAGAATCTTGCGCACCCCTAAATCAGGGTTCGGCAGCACATAATTGCTTATTTCACAGCCAAATCTTGAAAATCGGCTTACTTTAAGGTTTTGGTGATTTAACATCTCTAACAGAATTACTAGCCATTGTAACTCATTTGGAATTGTCCAATTAATATTATACGCATGTTGCTGCAATGACATAAAATCCTTTAGCTAAAAAAATGTTTTTTTTTCTTCTTCTTTTTGAATATAGAAACAATTATGAAGGTTATAAATGTTAAGCTTTGGGTACATAGTGATCTCAATAAGGAAATTTTTCAATAAAATTTGTTACACCACCCTTTATACTGCACAAACCATTGTCTTTTTCAAATGGTTTTGGATCATATCTACTGTATTAAAAAGTGTTGTGTAACTAATATTGCTGACAGTCTTAGAAAAAGCAGAGTGCTTTTAAAAATAAATAAAATTTTAACTTGTTGCATTTGCCATCATATAAATATTTTTTTCCAATGAATTACATTACCCAATCTCTAATGCTGTAGAAAGTCTTTCACAACTGTTATACAATTAAAATGCATGTCACCACAGCAAGAAATCCCATCTAGCACTTTTGAGATAAAAAGTCAGACTTTCTAAGATGCAAGAATATTTGCTTCATATATTTGGTTGATATACAGAACACATAAAAAGCAACCTGAAAAATTACAACTATTTTAAGTATTTATGAAACAAATGCAGTATATAAAAAAATGGTTTATTACTGGACAAAAAAATAGCAAATTCTTATTAATATAAAAAAGACAATCACATTATATCATTACTTTCACCGTCATTTTAGACATTGCCCATGAAATATCGTGTATGGATGCAAAACCTCTGTTTCTAAATAGGTAAGGTAAATTTCTCAAGGTCTATTCCTTATAACTAATAACAAAAATAATATCGCAAAGATGAATAATTTATTATTAAGAATTATTTATACGTGTTAAAACATATTACTTTGGTATACACTTTTGCTTGTATAGATAGCAAGCATTAATATCCCTGATCCAATATATTTATTAATATTAGTGAGTGAGTTAGTGAATATTAACGTCCCACTGTTCAGCTACACGAGGGCTTTTGGGGACAGTCCGCGTAATTTTGAACCATGGTCAAGTGACGCGGACGACACCTGAGCTGGCACCCCTCTCCTAACTAACTCACCACACCAACGGGAGGACGTTTGAGCTCTCGACAGATTTTACGCGCATCGTTTCCCTACACGGCGGGTCTTCAGTGGTACTAGGATCGAACTCATGACATGCTAGCCACGATCCGATGCCTTGACCACTTGGCTACCGCGGCCACTATTTAATATTAGACACTTACCTGCAATAGAAGTGTACAGGTATTTTCTAAATTCGTTTGTTCCAAAAGTATGAATCAATTTTCTTTACCAAAAATTTTATTAATAAAGTATGATATAAAGGCACCGTAATACATTTTATTAGACTGCATCAGATGAATAATATACGAAACATGTAAATCTTATTCTTCATAAAATAAAATATACTCTGTTTTTTGGAAAAAGCTCTATTATCTTAGAAAATATTATAAAAACTACGGATGAAAAAAAAAAAACTCCTCACATATGAGCATTTGAAAATATAATATACCGAAATGTTTATGTGCTATTCATCCATAATTAGCAAATTTGTTTCTCTTGTGTAATTTTATTATAATAATCGCAACTATGCAACAATACTCAATTATCTCTAAAAAGATTTTTTGTACTTTCTCTGAAACATACAGCTTATTTCTTTTGAAATTATGAATAATTTTCTACCATCTGTCTTAAATTTTTCTTTTGATATATTCGGAAATATACCTGTTTTTAGAAACTTATCTAAAAAGAAAGAAAGAAAAACTCATTAAAAACAAAAATATTAACAGCTAAGGTATGTGTGAGCTATTTTCATGAAAAATTTTATATCATTGTATTTGTTTGAATTCCCCCCCCCCCCTGTGTCTGTACTTTATAATTTTTAGCATTTTTGATAGTTATTCCTTCGAGCAAAATAGTTATGTCTTTTCAGAACTTCGAAATAGTATTGTGCATATCTCATTACTAGGTACCATTTGAATTATTTAGTAGTTCCATTTTTCGAATAATTTAATACTTGCTAGTGTTTCAAATCTCGAACATTAACAATACGTTAAATAACTAATTGCATTTTTATTAAAAAAGTTTTCCGTGCAATTATAAGTAAAAAAATATAGTGATATATTTTCAAATAAATTTACTCAACATTTATCACAAGTAAAAATGTTTTCATTGCAATAATGTTACACATTAATTTTATAGCAAAGATTCAAGCACATTTTTTTTTCTTCGTTATTCAATTTTATGCGAACGCGAGGAAAATATGAAGAAATACTTTTCAAATTATACTATGTAGATTTTATACAGAACTTTTTTGATTGAATTCCTTTGCATTTCTTTGTAATTGCAAGCTTATTTCGAATAATATTTGATTCAAATTATTTTATGATGGATCTGATTTTAAATGTGATATCACTATATTTAAAATATTTATAATGTGTAAGAAATTTTTTATCTTCAATCATTTTGGTGAATAATTAAATGACGAAGCAAATACTGATGTCTTCAGTACAAATATAAATCTGTGTTTAACAACTAACACATATAGAATGACAGAAGTGTTTATGGAAGGTTTCGCGGCACAGTCATTCAAGATCGCCTTGATTCTACGCTCAAGCTTTTACACAACATTCTTCTCATTGTGTCAAACTTACAAAACTGCTTTTTCTAAAACCTTTACATGAAGACCACTCCCTCGAAACATCTGGAACCGTACGTATCCAAAATCAGGGATTGTCAGCAAATAATTCATTGCTGAAAGATAACCAAATAACTGAACTGCTTCCACAGCTGTATCTTGAAAGTTCAACGTACTTTTATGATTTTGGCGATTTAGTTTTGAGTTTGACGAGTAAAAATATTTATCCATTATATCTCATTTGGAATAATCCAATTATTATTAATCGTACATTGCTGCAATGAAAATAACATCAATTAACTAAACATATATACGTAAAAATAAATATATTTTAATCCTCGAAACGATTTGTTAATGTTTGTATTTTGCGCTTATAATTGCCTCAAGCATTTTTCTTTTCTTCCCGAAATTTATTAAGGTGATATGGTACACTAAAAATCATTAAACTGTCGAAATTTTTTTTATTGGCTTATTTGATACCCCGAATCTTTATAAATATGCCTGCAAAATTTCAAAGCTTTACCTGCATTTTTCATAAAGTAATGGAGCAATGTTTGACGCTAAACAGCAACTACCCGCCTACATTTCAGATTATCTGCTAGAAAAGAGCCTGATAAAAATGAATTAATTATTTTTCTAATACGCTTCAATGAGATTGACATTATACAAGCAGTAATAAATCATTTTAAGAAAGAATTGTGCAATTCATGCAAAAATTCTAGTTTGTGAATTATTTACTGGGAAGATCAAATGGATTTGGTCAAGATTTAAAAGGTGTGCGTGCTTTTTATGATATTATTATGAATGAAATTAAAACTTCAAAACGGATACTCCCAAAGCACAAATACTAAATCTCATTTTGATAACTCGGGTAATTAAAAATCTAATTCGCAAGAATAGAAAAACTCCCCATTTTTATATATTTGTTTTTGGTGATATATATATATCCCATGTGTGCGAGATTCAACACTTTTATTATTAAAATATTTTAAGATATTTATTTAAACAAATGCACATATACAGTTCTTAGATTTTGATGTATTTTATCTATAAATTATTTGATTTTGCTTTTATTCGTGTACAATATTTAACATGCGAAGGCTTTTAAAATCATGGAAATAAAAAATAAAGGCATAAACATCTTTTGTACATGTTGTGCATTAGCTCTGAGCTTGGAATTAGCTCTGAAGTGTGTGTATTTTTTTTTATAATTATTAAGATAAAGTTTTATGAAATATTGATCTTTCATTCGTTTTTTTCTATATATTTATTACGGCAGTATACTGTTTAATTGTTCAATTTTTTTATGGTAAGTAGTTTTAAATAAGCTAATTAACATTTCATAAAAGTTTCAGACTATTCGATGAATATTATATCATGCTATTCATGGAATGAAAACTTCAAACTCATATTTCTCCATGTTGAATTTTTGTACATATACTGTTATTCAAAACCCTAAGGCCTTTTTGGTAATTGAAGTATGGGTTTGAAATTTTTTATACATGTTCTGAAATGTATGTTTTGTAAAACTGTGCATAGGATTAGCTCTAACATGTGTGTGTTTAGTACTTTTTCTAAAAAATTTCAAAATCAAAATTAATGTTTTTTTGGGAATTTTTGGAAGTTTAACTATAAAAAAATTAATAAAAATTAAAGAGCAGCAGCAGGAAAAAAAACCCATGCACAGTTTTATGTAGTATATTATAAGACACTTGGAAAAAAATTTTTGAAAATATTTAAAAAGCCTTAGGGATTTAAAAAATGCTTAAAAAGGTAAAAAAATTTAAATTTTACAAACATTTTGCAATGGAATTATTATTAAATAGTAACCTTTATAAAATGCAATTAAAACCAAATATTAAAAGTAAAAAAAAATTGTGAAGATGGTACCATATCGCCTTAAGAGCGTATAGTTAACAGTATTTAAAATTGAATGATTAGATCTTGAAGCAACACAGGTTCCTAATTTCATGGTATTCAATGGTTATTTTATGCGTTGTTTTTTATATAATTGAGCATATTTAATAAATATCTTTTTATTTTATTGTTAATTGAAGAATTTAATTTAATGATTAGGAAGCCAAAAGTACCGAGAAACTTCGGATATTTATCGAAAAAATTCTAACAAATAATTAATTTTATTGTTGCAATGAACATAAAATCATTTCGCTAAAACAATGTTTTTTCTCCCCTTTCTTTCTTTTTAAACCTAGAAACGATTTATAAAGGTCTATATTTTGTTTTTATAAATGTTAAGCTTAGGGTACATAGTGATCTCAGTAAGGAAGTTTTTAATTTGTTTTTTTAGCCCAAATCTTATCAGGTATATATATATGCTGACAATGTTTTAAATTGATCGATTGGGTCATGGAGCAACACAGGTTTCTAATTTCATAGTATTCAATTGTTATTTTATGCATTTTTTATACTAAGCAAATTTTTTAAACATTTCTTTATTTTATTGCTGATCAATAAACTGAATCCAATAGTTAGATATTAAAAAAAAACCGAAACTTCGGAGATATTTATCGGAAAATTTATAATAAATAAGGTGTTGTTTGAATTCTTTTTTATAATCATCAGACAAATCTTTCTAATATGAGATTGTTGTGATCGTTCCTGAGTTTCTCTCAATTTACTATCAAGCAAATTTTGTCTTGTTACACACATCCGACCCTGTTTTGTATTTCGTTTTACATGTTTCATTACTGAAATTAATAAATGCATTTCTTTCATTCATCTCACATAATTGAAATATATCATTAGAATACTAAAGTATATTATTGCGAATCTTTTATTTTGCAGCAATATCTTCTTACATTTCAAATAAAACCCTTCCAAGATTAATAGTTCTACGAATTTCACCATTTTACTAAAATAAATATTAGTATAATTATAAAAATTATTTTATACATTTTTTTAAAATCAGAACGATGTGATTGTCAAAAGATCACAAAGAAAATAGAAGTCTTTATGCAAGTTTTGAATAAGTAATAGTAGCAATTGAGACAGACATTAACAAACTTTTTTACGAGGTTCAATAAAAAGCTATCTTTCTATTTTAATGCGACTGATTTAATCTATCGATGTAAGATCGCTATTTGTTATGTGAAGGCTCAATTCATCAATTAGCTGAAAGTTTTATATATTTCTGAAAGTCTTCAAAAGTTAGCACATCTGGAAAATTTTTTAAATAGTAATACAAAAGTATAAATCGCGAAAATATTGAAGTTTTAATAGTATTTAAAAAATTAATATTTGTTAAGCTGAGTATCAAGCATTACAAAAATAACTAGCAAAACGAAGAACTAAGTTAATTTTTATCTGAAAACCCTCTTAGGATTCTAGTATAACTTATGTGGTTGAAGGAAACGATTTTGATGAACTTAGCTACAACAGAATCATTTATTATGGAAAGTAGCAAAGAAATAATTGACTTACATAATATTTCTAGATTTCAAACTGAATGAATACTTTATACCTTTTTAAAAAAAGAATACAGTTTCCTAATTTTCTTACAAAACATGTACTGTTAAACGTTTTTTTCTTAAATGTATTTATGTTGCATGTAAATGTTAAAAT
>BMAO01035918.1:0-22554 GCA_019973975.1 Trichonephila clavata | reverse complement strand
CACAAAAATAAAATCTCATAAAAAAGGACCATACAAAAACAGGTTCTACTATATATGCTATTGAAACTGCTTTCAATTTGGAATATTTTCGATGAATGTACATGCATCATAAAGGTGCCTCTAAATATTCGATTTTTGTTCGTATTCTCTTACTTTCTTAGAAACTCTACAAAGTATTTCAGCTTGCATTTCGCACAGACTGACTGTCTTGTGATCACTTTTTTGCAAATTAAAAATCACACAATCACTTAGGGGTCATGGTAATTTTAAAGTGTACCTTAACAGATTTTAAACCTACGCCCTTTCAAACTTTGTGACTTCATTGTTGGTGGTGAGCAAAGTGTTAAACATCTTATCTTTTTTTTGTTAAAAAATTTAAAAAAGAAAGATAAAACCCGAAAGTTAAACTGCGTGATATTAAGGTATCCGACTACCCCAAAAATTGTGAGTTTTACCGAACACTGACAAATTTTTTATGATTTTATTTCATAGACAATTTTATTAGCTTTATAAAAATACCAAATTTATTATCTTCCATTCACTACAACAAAAACTAGAAGCGTTTTAGTAAAAGCATATGCCATTACTTTAAGCAAGATGCCGTACTTTAAAACGCGTTTCATTCGAAATGTGTTTTTTGGAAAATGCTCAACGGGGACAAGGATTTCTCAAAAAGTTTTTAAAATAATTAACTGAATTTTGTTGTGCATGTTCTGTGTAATAGTAAAAGTGTTTTAAACATCAGATTTATCAATCACCGCTTTATTACAAAAATTACAGTCTCTTATGTGATTATAATCACTGTTTTTTTAGCAATTTCATATAATAACTAAGATAAAAAAGGCACTACTTTTTGTAAAAAAGAAATATCTCTTATTCTGAAGGTCATTTCAAAAATGAATAACATTGCAATACATCAGATTTGAAAAAGTGAAAATTTGTTTATAAACATTTGGTACAGAATGGGCCGCGTTTACGTTAGTTTTTGTAAATTTTTACCCATTTTAGTAATGATAATATCTTTTTCACTTCTTAATTTTAGCATATTTTTCTTAAAATGTACATAAAAGATCTAAAACAACAAAACAATCCCCTATCTCTTTTTTTTTTAAAAAAAATTGTCATAAGTAGTCGGATACCTTAAAACATATTTTGCAAAAAAAAAAAAAAAAAACTAAACAAATATATATATATTTTAGCAAAATTAAGACTATTAGATTACATTTTATTTACATAGATATGTATATATGCATGGATTTAATAACAATTAATAAGACAAAAACTTAAGGAAATTTAATACAAAATGTTCAAGTTTTTTAAAAAACAAAACGAAAGCATTTTTTGAATTTTTAGAAAATCATCTGATAATTTTCTTTGTATTATCTTTTTTAATATCAAATAGTCATCAAATTGTTCGATATCGTCCATTTTGTTTTTCATTTCACCATGTGAGAATATTCGTCTTATTCACCTCGCATACTTTTCATGATGTTCCTCATTTCGAATGACGTGGGAACATGATTTGCATTATTCATTTCATTTTCGTCGTCGGAATCTTCTTCATCGATGGTATTTTTTGAGGTTTGAATAAACTCCGAAATGTCTTTGTCTGCCATAATTGTGGCTGTACGCAGATTATTATCCTGTACTGCAACGAATTCTTTCAATAATACAATAGGGTAATCCAATAATACACAGATTGTCTCAAACACTTCATTAAGTGTTGGTTCAGCTTCAATATCCCCCCTCCAGTCTTTTTGTGTTAAGAGAAGAAAAAAATACTTGAAAATACATAGTAGTTTGTCGGGACTTTTTTGTATTTTTTCATGTTAACCATATTTTGTCTGACCAACTACCCTAAAATCGAGGATAACATTGTAATCTTGTTATCGACGTTATTTTAAGCAATTTCATATAATAACTAAGATAAAGTGCTCTAGTTTTTCTAAACAATAAAATATCTCTTATCCTGAAGGTCATTTCAAAAATGAATAACATAGCAACTCATCAGAATTGAAAATTTGTTCATAAACTTTTGGTACAGAATGGACCCCATTTTTGTTATTTTTGTGTAAATTTTGACCAATTTTTCCCCATTTTAGTAATAATAATGATTTCTTTTTCTCCTCTTAATTTTATCATATTTTTCTTAAATTTTACCAAACAGATAAAAAAAACCACAAAAAAGACCTCTTATTTCCATTTTTTTAAAAAAAAACTTGTCGCACATACAAAAAATCTGTATATTTTGGACTTTGATATTACAAATAACCCCTAATTAAAGAATACAATGTTCGCGGTTCCGATGAATTCGTTAAATGGGGTCCAAATATTCATATATTTTAAAAGATTATAAACATTAAAGCGTATATTATATTGTATATTTATATTGAAGTGTTGCTATTTTCATGGAAGCATTATAACTATATTAGGCAGTTATCATAATAATGGATATCTATACCGTAAGGCTATAGGTTATTTCAATTTATATATATTTTTGTTTATTATAGAGATTTTCGAGTCTTCTAATTAGAAAACTTTTTCGGAAGTTTCTTTATTAAGTCTTTTTTTAATTACAATTGGAGTCCCCCCCCCCTCAATTTAACGAAAAAATGTTCAATCTTGATGAATTCGCTAAAACAGGGTTATTTGTTACATTAGGGTGCAAACAAAATGCAATTTTTTCCATTTTCCTTTTGGAAATTTTACAAAAAGCCACTACACAAAACATATCCATATTTATAAATTTTTAAGTTTCATTCAACAGCTACTAGTGAATTATTACATGCAGTTAATTGGAGATTTTAAAATACTTACGGATAGATGCTTGAAAATGTTTTCGATTCCTGACTCTCAAAATAGTTCTTTTTTCGACTTAAGGCACAGAAAAAAATGCTGCATCATTTATATTTGCTGCATAAAGTATTGTTACGATTTTGGTATTTAAAATGTGTTTATAATGTTAAATTACGTCAAAATTACTATTCTGCTTGAAAAATAGTGCAGGATTAATGTTTATTGCATGTAAACATGTGAATTAGATCAATTGCTATGGGACCTTGTAAATAACATGGGGCTCTTTGGGTATCTCGCCAATTTGGCGAGATATCGTTTAGTTGGCGACAGTTTTGGCAACTTATTTTGTCACCAAATTTGTCGCCGTGTCGCCAAATTTGGCGATATTTGACGCCTTCTGGTTCCGGGCGGTTCTCCTATTTTCTGGAATGTTCTACCACTTTCGCCGTGTCTAGATAAGGCATACTGAAATGCAACATGGGGCAGTTGTTATTCAGATTTCTTGAAGCTCAGACGCGCCCGCAGCTTCTGTTACTTTACGGGTGATTCTGTTGTAATTTATGCCGAAGAGAGTACGAAAGCCTACGGCTTTGAATTTGATCTATTCCCCTCTGGATCAGTACATTGCGTTGTGTCACTGTTGTGTTGTATTACTGTGATTTCGGCTGTTCTTATGCCTTTCTGAACATTGTATTCTTCATTGGGCTGATAATAAAGAACTGTTTTATCGCTGTCCTGATTAAAGTCTATTCAATCCCTGAACCCAACAGTGAAATTCGTTACAGTATGTATTCACAGCTTGCAAACGATGTGAAGAATTAGATTATATGTAATAGTTTTGATAAGAGTTTCATTATCAAATTTGGCATCAGAATCGCTATTCATTCGCTCCGACAAATCAACAGTTTCCTGAACTTTAGTTGCACAGATAGGTAGTCCGCCATCAAATGTATAATAAAATCTTAAAATATTCCCTGCATTATGGAGTGGTATGAGATAAGAAAGAAGTTCCCTGCTCTATTCAAAATTAACTCGGTAGGTTACACGCATGGCTCTTCTTCACCAGTTGAGTCAAATAACACTCTGTACCCTTTGCTATCGAACGTTGCCACTTTCAAGAAAACTCTTTTTTTCTGTGGGTAATGTTGACACATTTACTTGAAATCTTAGAAAAAGATCTTTTATCCCCTCATCAGAATTAGATGAAAAAAGAATAATTTGTTGAAGTTATATAAAAATAGATAGCAATCCTCAATTAGTGCAGCGCAGCAACGCTGGTGGCGAGGTGAGTGGGAAACCACTTTCCCAGTTAATTTAGTTTCAGTTTCGCTTTCGAATGAGTGCGAAGAGAAAATGACGACACATTTCCATGACATCCAATCTCATCTTTCAACCGGCTGCGGCATCTCGACGGAACGAGGAGAGAAGGGATGAATTTCTTTAATAGTAAGGATTAAAGAGAATATATTATTTACCGTCCGGTACACTTTTCCTGTTAAATAACTGTGTGCGATAATTGAAAGGAAATTTTAAATGACCACTAGGAAGAAAGTAAGAAAGGCTAGAGAGGTTTGAAATAAGATCATGAGGGGTGAAGTAACCCCACCTCTCATGTTATGGACAAAAAGGATGCTATTTGAAAAAGAAGTTCAATTTTTTTTCTTAAACTAATAAACATTTTTTTTCAACTATTGAAATAATTCATTAATTCGGGATTTATCATTCGTTAAATACGGTGTTTGCCTTCATTTTAATCGGGAAAAAGAGAAAAATTCATTAAATCTCGAAATTCGTTAAATTGGGATCCGTCTGTACCATCTTAATGAATCACAATAAATTTCCTCCACCTACTTCATATTGATTCGGAGTTAAAAAAATCCACAAAATTCAATTTTTCTCACACAAAACGCAAGCCTTGATGTATTGAAGCTTTTAACGCTACAACTTAACAGCATTTTGATAAATTCAAAACGATCCATTTGAAAAATAAAACTCAAACTTAACACCTCTCCCTGGAGACCAACTAAACCTTTCCGCACGTTCTGCATTAAGGCATTAGCATTTTCCCGGAATCCATAGGATCCTGTTTTCCCTAAGGGATAAAAACGAAGCATTAAAGCCGGGAATTAAAGTAGGTGGAATTTAATCTCACAAATTAGCTTTTCGCTAACGAAATTGGAAGTTACCAACTTTTATCCCAAAATGCCCACACGTCGAAACTGTTAATGCCTTTGCCATAGATACTTCTTAAAACTCGCTTACCTTCAATTGTATTTATCTTATTTTTTTAACGGTTTTATCTCGTGTGAAGGTTTTAAGTAAAATTGCTTGACAGGAACTCGTATTCCAATATGTTTGGTGTACAGCGCTGGCTTCGAGTAAAGCTCTTTATAAGATTAGCCGTCTGATTCAATTTACTTTTAAAACGAAGGGATTTTCACTTTGCGGTCCTGGTAAGTGAAATAAACACAGCAGTTTAATGTATAAGAGTTAAGTTTAGTGCGAAATAAAAGTTTTCGTATTCAAAAGCGGTTCTGCTACACATTAGGGAAAATGAGTTTTTTGTGTAAAATAAATTCCGTTTTTTTATTGTATATGTTAAGAGGATTATGGTTCTGAAGCTATATCTGAAATATACGTATTTTGTGTAAAGTTTCGAGAGGAATTGCATTAAAAAATTTTTTTTAAAAATGCTTGACTTTTTAAAATATCGCGAAGGAGTATCGTTTTCAATCTCTTAAATTGATTTTGCAGAAATGCACTGTAAAATACTTTAATCCCTCGTAAAAATATATCGATGTATTTATTTTTTTACTTAATCCTTGAGGAGTTTTAAGAGCATCGGAAGACATGTTGGATAAGTAATAGAATATAATAGAGGGGGGGGGGAATGTTTATAATTCTTATTCTGAAATATTTTGGAAAATAAACTTAACATCAATTTCATTCGTAAGTAGATTTCATATGTTAAAAAAAAATAGGTAACTTTTCATTTTTTCCATTGGAATTTGTTCCCTTTTAAAAGTCTGCGCTCAAGATAGTTACGAAAAATGTCTGGGTCTTTTTAACAACACATGCGCTTTTATAAAAATAGTAAAGCCCTCTAGCAACAACAAGAAAAAGAAACATTGTCCAGGAATACGCTGCATTTTCAACTTTAAAAAATAACTTTATATTGAAATTAATTAATTTTAATGATACACACACATTTTGTAATTTTAAGCTTAGAAGTGTAACTTTAAACATAAATTATTTTATATCGAGTAATTTTAAGCATGCATTACTACATGCGTTCGTAAATTTAATTTATTATAAAGTCTCTCCATATTATTTTAATTTTTTACCTAATAAATTACAGTTTAAAAAAAACTAAAAAAACACTCTTTTATATTTAATCAAACTAAAAATAAAAAAAAATTATTCTTTATAAAAGAATAAAATGATTAACGAGAAAACTAATGTCGTTGTGGTAAAAGCGTGGGGTACTTTATACCCCATTTTTACACTAACTCTGCATTTCGGAATAGAACTAGTAAGAAATTATAACAATTGATATCGAGCACCCCACGCTTTTACCACAATGCCATTAATTTTCTCGTTAATCAT
This sequence comes from Trichonephila clavata, assembly GCA_019973975.1. Taxonomy (NCBI): domain Eukaryota; kingdom Metazoa; phylum Arthropoda; class Arachnida; order Araneae; family Nephilidae; genus Trichonephila; species Trichonephila clavata. Next base: position 16,152 of record BMAO01035918.1, on the reverse strand, counting down.
TTTATTCTTATATTCAGAGTTATTTTTTTTTACTTTTTAGTTCGATTAACTATAAAAGCGTGTTTTTCATTTTTTTAAAGCTCTAATTTATTTTTCAATTTTTTAGCTCAATCTACAAAAAAAAAAAAAGTGTTTTTTTTGTGGCTTTTTAAAACTATTATTTATTTATTGATGAATTAATCTTAAATGCGTCATTTTCTTAGAATCTGGAATATCCATTGGTGTTTTCGCTTTAGGGTTGTAGCTTATTCTTTTAGTCACCAATCTTGAAATAGGAAATTGTTATTCCTTATGATCCTGAAATTGAACAAAATAATTAAATTATTGTATTGTCATCGGTCCTTGAAAAGTGTGCTAAATTTCGAATTAATCTGACTTTTTAAAGTGGGTAAAAATCGAGTTCAAATATCCCGTTACTTACAGTTGAAGCTTATAAAAGCGTGTTAAAAAGTTACGGCCATTTTATTACTCTAGATGAGTTAGGCATCTGTTAAAACCAGTTCAAGGTCATTGATCACTATAAAATGTGTTAAAAAAGAGAATATAATTTGAAATGTCCAGAAATATTTTAAAAATGGGGAGAAAAAAAATCGAATCACAAGAGAAAAAGTTTCTTAAATAGAAAGTGAATTTCGCTATTTGGAGGTTATTTTACGAAGAAAATAGTAGAATGTTCTTTGTTGCAGGAAAAGTTCGCAAAATAGAAAAATTCGCTAAACATACGTTCGTAAAAAGGACTGTAATTCAGTAAGAATATTTTCAGCACTTGTATGATTTAACATATATAATAAATATTTAAATATTTCTAGAGAAATGATTACTGTTGTGCACTTTCTATTAGAAATTTAGTTTAAAATTACAATAATTTAAAATAAATTTCCATAACAAGAAGTTAAAATATTTGGTTGGATCTAAAAAGTCCTTTCTTTGCCCACGCCATCGAGGATACCCAATACTCAACTTCAAAGGGTCTAAGGTACACCCAGGGGAACCTCCTCAAAAGACCCCATTCACACTCACGAAAACACTCTCTTACCAACTCGTGCAAACGAAACAACCAAGCATGCCTCGCAATCACTCAAAAACATCACCAAAGACCACACCCAAATGTTACCTATTTACAACATCACCCCCCTATCATTAAAGTCGCTCTCCAGGATAGCAAGTCTGCCAGGTAATCGCGCTGGCTTTTAAACCTACTACGATAGCCTGGACCCACCTTGATATCTGACAGAGATGCCACCTCCTTAATACTAATTTACGCTTACTGAAGGTTTCGAGTTTTCTGTAAAGAAGCGACGATGCTTTTGAGTATGGCATGCGCTGGGGTGCTTTGTCAAATTCATATTAAAGGGGTGGGTATGGCATCCGATGGTCAGTGGGCCCACCCAAGAGTGGATGGGGATTAAACTGGTTAGAGTAGATGGATTTCTGTTATGTGTGCTTAATAAGGAATAGTTTGTACTTGTTAATGAGCGAATAGCAATCGGCATCGGTGGTTAATGGAATTTTCTTTTGAAGTAAAATGGTCGACATCCATTTGGATTCTATACAATTATATGTATATTTGGTGAAACATATGATTTTAGTAATCGACATAAGATTAGAGAGGATAATTACTTTGTTTATCAATTCTGATATTCATAGGAATTGGATATTTAAATTGGTAGATACAGAATGTACATGTAAAAGTGCAGGTAATGAGTCTTAATTTTGAATATGCAAATTATCTTTAGTAATATGCATTGGGTAGGCGATATTTTTGAATACGATAATGATTATTGTTATGAAGTCAATGAATTTAAAAATAATGCGATAAAAAATCAATGATGAAAAATTGTGTTAGCATGTAAAGGGCATCAAAATATGATTTCATAAGCAATGCTAATTAAGAACCATTGTGTGACAGTGGTAAATGTAAATATAATTTATACCTTTATTGGTTGATTTAAATGTTTGCAATTACATCAGATTTAAAAAAAAACGAATATCAAATTATTAAATTAATTTTCAATTGCTCAATCAGTTTTCAAACAATTCTATCAATAATATTATTTTTTAAATTATTTAATCAACTTTTAAATTTTCAAACAACTGAATTAATTTTCAGTTTTTTAACCAATTTCTTCAGGTTTGTGTTAGGGCATCAAAATATGATTTTATGAGCAATGTTGATTAAGAATAATTCTGATGTTAGTAAATGTAAAAATGATTTATACTTTGATGGATTGATTTAAATGTTTGGAATTACATCAGATTAAAAAAACGAATATCAAATTATTAAATTAATTTTCAATTATTCAACCCATTTTCAAAAAATTCTGCCAATAAAAATATTTTTTATAATATTTAATCAATTTTTAAATTTTTAAACAATTTAATGAATTTTCAGTTATTTAATCAATTTAATAAGTTTTTAATTATTGTATAAAAATTTCAATTATCCAACCAAAAGTTCAATTACCCAATCAATGTAATCAGTTGAATCAGTTTTCAATTATTCAATCAATTTAATCATATCAATCAGTTTTCAATTGCTTAATCAAAATTTCAATTACTCAATCAAAATTTCTAGTTTTAATTAACTTAATCGATTTTCAATTGTTAAATTAATTTTTAACTGTGCAATCAGTTCAATTAATTTTCAATTATTCAATCAGTTTTAAACTGTTCATTTAATTTTTAATTATCTCTACAATGTTTGTCAATAATTAATATCTCAAAATCTGTGACAAGTTAGTTTATTATTTCTTTGGAATATCAAATAGTAAAAATATTTATTGATATACTTTCGTACAAGAATAGGAAAAAATGCAAGCAAAATAAATCCAATTACCAAAAACTGATTCGGCGGCTCTGGTATAAAAAATACTAGAGTAATCCAATTGCAAACAGGAAAATTCTGAGAAAAGTTATTGAGACTTGGGTTAGAGTCCTGTGCAACTAAAAATCTGCCATGTACGAGGGTAAGTTGAAAAATAAGTTTCCCCTGTCGACTGTGGTCAGAGTTGTGTATGAAAGTCAAAAAATAGAATGAGACATTAAAGATATGACATACCTTTATTTTATTATTCTCATACGAGTACGTTGAGACATTTGCTTGATACGCTTCAAAAAGTCCTCCAAGAAAAAATCAGGGCTTTGCATATGGAAGAAGCGTTGAACGGCTATGGACGAAAGGCGACACAGCAGGAAAACGCGCAAGTCACCGATACACCATTGGGTAGATGTCGCTGCAAATCAAGCAGATGGCGCTGTTGCAGTGCCTACGCAAAGCGGAGACCAGCCTCTCATTTGAACCCCGGTAGGTATGGAGAGAAGGTGCGTTTTGAATTCGTGGTCAAAGGAGGAAGTGAGAGCGGTTATCCGCTATGAATGGGCACGTGGAGTATCAGGAACAGAAATTCATAACCCCCTCGTGGAAGTCTATGGGTCAGGTGTGATGTCAAAGCAAATGGTGCGGAGATGGTGCCGCACATTCAGTGATGGACGTCAGCAAGTGGAGGACATACCGAGAGCTGGACGGACGCGCACGGCCACTACAGATGCAAATGTCGGGAAGGTGGATGACATGATTAGAGCGAACCGGCGTATCACCATCGATGAAGTAGCGGAAGAACTTGGAATCTCACATGAGCGAGCTCAAAACATCATCCACGACATTCTTCGATACAGAAAAGTGTCAGCACGATGGGTGCCCCGACAATTGACTTCAACACACCAGGAACAATGCATGGCGGTCAGCCTGGAGCATCTCGTGCGTTACCATGAAGATGGCAATGACTTTCTGTTTCGGATTGTGACGGGGGATGAAACGTGGGTCCACCATTTCACGACAGAATCGAAGGCCGCATCTATGGAGTGGAAACATCCGTCATCACCTGTCCGAAAGAAGTTCAAGACAACTCCCTCTGCAGGTAAAGTGCTCCTCACAGTTTTCTGGGACGCCCAAGGAGTTTTGTTGCTGGACTTTTTGGAGGTTGGAACCATCAATGCTACGCGCTACTGTGACACCCTGTCGAAATTGAGAGGCGATTCGGAAAAAGCGGCCTGGCCTTCTCACATCTGGCGTTCTGCTGTTGGATGACAATGTCAGACCACATTCGGCGACGGCAACGCAAAACCATATTGCAACTCTTGGTTGGGAGCGCCTACACCATCCGCCATACAATCCTGATCTCGCACCAAGCGACTTCCATCTGTTTCCGGCTTTGAAGAAAAATCTCGGAGGAATGCGCTTTGGAAGCAATACTGAAGTGAAACAAGCCGTTCAACGCTTCTTCCATTTGCAAAGCCCTGATTTTTTCCTGGAGGGCTTTTTGAAGCTTATTAAGCGATATGACAAATGTCTCAATGTACTTGGTACCTATGTGGAAAAATAAAGGTATGTCATATCTTTAATGTCTCATTCTATTTTTTGACTTTCATACACAATTCTGACCACAGTCGACAGGGAAACTTATTTTTCAACTTACCCTCGTAGAAAGGCTGATGCACGTTAAATGTGACGAGGCTTAAAGTTCTCGCATTGGCGTGCTGTGGAAGTCTTGACAGTGGGGCGCTGACTGAATTATTTGTCATTTGATTAAGTTCAAAAGTGCGAGGTCCATCGTCCGGAGTCCTTGCGAAGCTCTTAGGAATTCCCTCACTTAATAGTTTGCCTACCTTCACAATGTTAAAAAGGACTAAGTTTAAGGAACAGTTTTAAAAAATTAATTTTTCATATATTGGTAGGTATTTCATATATTTTTCATAGGTGTATTTAGTGCATCGTGATTCTTTTATTAATGAGATCATTTTTGAGAAAAGGAGTGAAATGACTATACCCTTCCGCCAAGTCGAAAAGGAGAGGAATAAAAGCCCTTAAGGGTGTTCACCCATGTGACGGCCTGTTTTTTAAGCATTCTTAGGGAATTTTTTTAGTAAAAAGATAGTACTTTAAGTTTTTCGTCATTTATTTATATGTATTTTAAGAGTATGTATATAAATGTTTAGCCAAAAATATCCAACAGAACGCGAGTTATAGCGCTCTGAACACACCCGCCTCGAAAGAATGAACGCTCACTTCCTCCACGATTCCGAATGATTGACTTATCTGAAATTAAAAAAAATTAACGGCGTTTTAATTTATAAGCTTAAATACACAGAATGGACTATACTCAATTGGAAATATCAAAAATTGGATTTTTGGTAGACCTCTGAAGAAAAAACTTTCAAATTTCATGGGTTTTTTTTTTATGTTTTTGATGTAAAAAATAGAAATATTTTGAATTTTGGAATGATTATAGTCCATTTGGTGCGCATATATGTGCTCAGTCTACCTTATAAATTTAAAGTCTTTCGGTCAAACCGTTCTTGAGATATGATGGAGGAAAGTTTGAAAAACACAGTTTTGACAAAAACGCGTTTAAAGTTTCAAGTCCGATTAAAACACAATGAAAATCTTAACTTAGCGCTACGAACAGCTGCTTCTTTTTTACGACTTCGAATTTTAATAAAAAATCACTTTACCACAGTATTATAGACATGTTAAGAAAGCAATTTAAGAAAAAAAAATATTTTTTTATTTTTTAAACCAATCACATGGGTGAATCCCCTTAAGATAATCAGGACACCATACACATTCAAAAAATCGACTTCTCAATTTTAGTATTAAAAAATAGGGCACATTTTTTTGAATCTAAAAATGTATAACACTTATTTATTCATTGTTATAATAACCTTAAAATATGAACAATGTAATTGACAAAAATGTAAACATACGCTTACAAATGTTTTGCTTTTTCAATTTTTCTCCAAAGAATAATTTTTTACATTTAGGTACGCTTTAAAAAAAGTTAAAAAGTTATTGCACTATATAGTTCCAAATTTTTTATACTTCAGGATACTTGTGCGTATAGTGAACCTATTTTTTTTGTCGAAGTAGCACATAGTTTCTTAAAAAATAGTTTTATGTATAAAAAAAAAAGGGGGGGGGGGGATAAAAATTTCAGAATTACAAAGTTTTATAATTTTTTTTAGGGAAACTATCTTAATATTTTAATAAAAAATAGGTTAATAAAATTTTGTATATAGTTTTATATATGTGTAAAACATATTTTACATATTTAAGAGATACTTTTTTAAAAAATGGTACCTAAACATAAGCATATGTTATGAGATGGCAAAAATTATATCCAACTTAAATTAAACAGAAGAAAAAAATAACTAAAATATTATTTTTATATTTCTACAGAATAATTAAAATATCTTTATTAAGATCACAAAAAAGTCTAAGCTCTGATGGAAATTTTTAAGGATATATGTCCCATAATCAAAGAGTCTTAATTTTGGCATTTTACTCTTTCGAGCTTGTCCTGGCTCTTTTAACGAGTTGTCCGAACAAGGATGCCTTTTCTTCCCAGTCGTCTTAGGTGTGCACGTAGTAGCTGTGGACAGGTAAGTCGGTGATTCAAAAAACACCCCTGCCGTGAAGGATAGCACCTTCCGCTGAACACTTTTAGATTTAGGTAATGCATATCAGCACCATTGGATCGTTGAAGTATTTATATAATTTAGAATATAGTAAGCCATTACATTACATTACATCTACATTAGAAGCAGTAGAAGTCATCAGTGCCGCTCATAAGGGGGGGGTCCTCGAATCCGGACTCCTCCCCAGAGCCCTTCGTTTTTCTTCTCGATTTATTAGAATCCTATGTATATGGTACGTAAAATTTAACTAAGTATTTGTTATTAATTAATGCTAATTATTGATTTAATAATTAATATTTTACGGGTTTTGTTCCCGAAAATTGACGAAATCAAAAGAATATGTTGGACGCGTATTTAAGCATGATACGAGAATAGTGGACTTTCGACTCTGGACCTGCGAACGCATACTTTATTTTCCAATAAGAATAAAAAAATCAATTTTCAGTGAAGTGGGCCATTTAAATCGTAACGCTGAAAAACTCTCAATCAATATAAAACTTAGTAGTTTGTGAACTGCAGATTAAATATATCAAAATATTCTTAAGTCACTTTCTAACTATTTATAAATCTTTCGAAAATATCAACGCTGTTGATTTGGATAAAAATATAAAAGACAGTAAGAGCAGTTTTAATTAGAAACCTTCATCTGCAACTCTAATTAACTAATGATTAAATTAACATAAACTATCCCGCGTTAACTTTTTTTCTTCTTTTCTAACAGATTAAGCGAGCACTTTAAATAACTATTATCTCTTGGAAACTCTTTCATTAGTATAACTTAACTAGTAGATTCGATTTCTTTGATTTGTGCAGTAAATATTGTTTTCGAGTTATGTTTTTTATTACAGTTATTTTTTTTCACTTTGCTGCTAATTAAGTGATGGAAGCTATAAATTGTTTCCTACTGCAATTATTTTCTCATTTTCCAAAATTAAAAACAAAATCTAGGAATTCATTTATTCTTGGAGGCTTCCCTAATTCTTATAATCAGGATTTTTTAAAACTAGTTAAATAAAAAACCTCTGTCTCTTTTTACTAGTATTAATAATAATAGTCAAGATAATAATGTATAAGAAACACACAAAAACTTTGTTGCTTGTTGCTCTATACATGTTATTATTTCCTTACTAATTAGTTATTATATTGTGACTAAGCATTCGTGAAATAGTAAGTATTTTTTAAATGATTAAAATTACACAAAAAAACCTAAAAATTAATTACCATTTTAAGATATATTTTATAAATGAAATAACGTTTCAAATATAATAAGAAATATTTTTATATGCTTTTTGTATATTTTGCGTTTATATGATTGGTTTCCATTATATTTTCAGAAAAAATTAATTATTTTATGAATTATCCATGCAGGGAAAAATATGTGCTTTTAATTCATTATCATTCCTTCCAAACAAAGTACGCTAATACGTAATTAAGTATCTCCCAATACTTGTAAAATAATTAAGAATTTATATTTAAGGTTTAGAGAAAAATTTATCAATTAATATTATTCCTTAAATGTATGCATTTAATTATATATATTATTTAAAAATAAATATTATTCCTTAAGACGCATACAGACAAAATTATCAGAAAGAAACTTATTATAATATTAAAAAGCAACTTTTATAGCTAACATATACCTTATTTACTTTTATAGCTAACATGCAGTAGAATAAGAGTATTCTTGTTTTAATATTACAACACGCATTTTATTTAGAAACTCTATATGCCAGTGCTACCTAAACTTAAATTTAATTTCAGCTATATAAAACAAAACTGAATTTTTTGTTTTCAATTTTTGTTTTATAACTCTTATGGCATTTTCAAACAACATTTTATTTCTCCCCCTCCCCTCCCATCGAGATAACATTTAATAAATTCGCATGCCCATACAATGCAATGTTTATTCTTTTTTAACAACACATTGAAACCCTCTATCAAAAAACAATTTTGCACAAAAGAAAAAATTATTAAAAAGGGATATAATATATTTAGATTAAACTAGTTTTTTCGAACTCGTTGTCTCTTGTAATACTTATCTCCCTATTTGAATCCAACTAACTTTTCTTGCATCAAATTCGATCCCAATGTTACAGTATTAAATATATTTTTGTCTCTGCATGTTAAAATAAATAATTTATTTATAGGCTTTCTGTTCTAAGTATTTCAGGAATTTTCGGATAATATTTCTCTACTGAAACTGTATTGTAATCGGAAAAATAGCTCGCGGGTAAAGGGAGATTACTTTTTCAATAACAGTAAATGCACCATGGATAATAATAGAAATGGCCTTGGCGATAGACTTGGCGGCAGATTTGGTCATAAAATGTCGCCAAGTCGTCAAATTGGCTGACAAAAATAGATGTCGCCATTAAAATCAAGAAAGTTATGGATGGAGATTATTTTTGGAAAGTAAGAAAAGCATCTAAAAGGTATTTTCAGTTTATATAAAGACGATGCAGGCAAGATAGTTAAAGCTTGACAGGGAGTGCGCATTTTCACTGACTGAGTGTGATACTGTGATTACGGATTTCTATTGCGGTGTGAATTTTAAATTTGTGTTATTGTGGATTTTACGTGTGTTAGTTGTTTCGTGTTTATTCAATGTGTTGTAATTACTGGATAGAAAGAATTGTGATTTACTCCGAAATATTTGTTTTTCAAATGTAAGAAGATGCATATCCTTAACAATATGTTAAGTGGATATCTATGTGGGAGTGATGTATCCTAGAGTGGTAATCTCTACTTCTGCGAGTCACAGTTTTAAGATGGCGAAAATTAAATCTAGTCCGTTGATGAGAGATTTCTCTGATATTCGTCCAAAGTGATCTGGCTCTAGATTGGTTGTCCTGGTGTGCAATTGCAAGCAAGATGAAAGCCTGTGGGGTTTCCAAAAGGAATTGCAGAAAACGTATATTTGTGAGCCAGTATATATACAGTTCTTAGCCCAGTGGCTGAATGGTAGTTTATTTTGTTTCCACGACACAAGTCTGGGAAGGAGGCAGGGGGGGGGTCCCATGCTGGGCAAGATCGACTCAGCCTTTCTTCCCTTCAGTGGGTCAATAAATGAGTACCAAGCTTGCTTGGGAACTGAACACTGGAGGTTTCGTGTCAGACTGACCACTTGAACAAAACATATGCACATGCACCTCAGCGCCTAAGTTCACGTAAACTAAGATAGGTACAGTAGGACTTGGCCCTCAAGGGCTGTTGCGCCACTGAGTTCAGTTCAGATAGATAGTTCAAATCATAATATTTAAGCCAATATCAACAGCTTACTCTTACAACCAATCTTAAATGTTTGAATTATTAGCATCAGATGTTCCCTTTCACCAATGAAGATAGCCCTAATTAGTACGAATGAAGTTTTGATAAAAAATTAATTTATTTTTTGTTTTTCCTTCAACAAGGAATTTTCTTTTATGTTGATAGTAGGGATATAGAGTTGCATAAATAATTAAGGTGCATTTATGTGTAAAAGAGATTATGCACATTATATTAAACTACTTCATGTATTCTAATTATGTAGTATCAATGATTTAAATATACATTTACGAAACATTACACAAAAATTCTTCCTTTTCAGCTACACATTTTGTTAAAAACGTTAAACATTTTTGAAAAGCACATTTGCACACAAGACACCATACACTCCAAAACATTTTTAATTGTTCCATTTCCGAACTATTCCATTTAGGCCATCAACCCTCCACATCCCCATTCTCCACGTCATCCCCACTTGAGCATCCCTCCCCCCCCTTCAAAAGATTCCATCCCCACCCACCAAGTCCACACCAGATGCCTAGCGGTACTTAAAAGCCCTTGAAGTCACTTCGCATTGTTGGCAACACCCCCTACTGTGCTGAGACTCCCATAGTACAAAGAAGGGAAGCACTTTCCAAGTCAGCTAAAGGGGTCTCATCTCTTGGGGGACCCTTTTCTGAAATCAAGGCCCTTCCTTTTCCATCGCTGGATTCTTGTTTGTCGTGAGGATCTGTGTTTGGAGAGGATCACTTTCGAATGTAGATCTCTCTCTCCCTCTCTCTCTCTCTTTCTCTCTCTTTGGAATTCGTCAGGGTTTTTAAAAGGAAGGGTGAATTAGTTCGAAATGAAGAGGAACGCGTTTTGGATTTAAAAAGGGTTTCCGTGAAGTTTTGAATGGCTGAATCTTTTGTGACGATCGTGAAGGAAATGAATCCATTTTAGTAGAAGTTAATCAAATGTTTGGGAAGTAATTGTGGATATGTGTTTGTCGTTGATGAATCAGATTCACTTTGAAATTATTTGGTTAACAATGATTTTAATTTTGATTCATAATAGAGGCGAAACAATTATCCGAAAAATATATGTGAAACATGTAGAAATGTTTTTGAATTGGCTTTAAATGCGAAATAATTTTTTTTAAGTTTAAGGAGGAATTTTGCTTTTTTTAATGATGTTGAATTTTAGCTACCATATATTCCGGCGTATTACTCGTAACGGCGTATAACGGGCAACTATACTTTTAAATTGCATTTTAAAAATTTTTAGGGATATTCGCTGAAAAACACGTTTTTTTTAACAAAGAAATTTGAAATGTGCATGGGTCAAGTCATTTATTTGAAGCATTATACCAGGCTTTTGAACAATGGTATACTTTTAAAATTGCGACCCAAAAGCCCCCATTGTGTATTTAATCCATTCGTTTTTATTTTATATTTTTATCTTAAATGTACTTTTAAATTTTATTTTAAATTTTATTATTGTGTTACCACTTACATCTGTAAGCCTCATGTTATGCAATGTGGAGCATGAGGAGTTTTGCAAATAAATTAATTAAAAAATAAGCACAAGAAAAGTGTAGGACACAAATTTTTTTAAATGCTTTAGTGTTGACTAGGTTGTATTATTTCTTTTAAATGAATAGTATGTGTAAAAGTCTTATTTTTTACACTCATCTTTTCCTTATTTCTAAAGCTGTCCTTTTTATATCCAGCGTATAATGCGTACCCGTAAATTCCAATCTTATTTTTTTTCTGTGAGAAATAAGAGTTATACGCGTCAAAGTTTATGGTTTGAATTACCGTAATTTCAAATGTCGACGGTCTGAAAGCAAAAGTTTTGCAATCAACGCAAATTTTAAGGATCTAAATTCCTGTCTTCATCAAAGAAAAATTCTCGTCTTCACTCATAGAAAATCGCGGACGAAAAGCAACTCAGGACCACGGGTAAACAACATCACCTTTTCAAAACGTTAGCACTAAATAATGAAGCCCAGAGGCTGAGTGTTCACAGGTCCAAGGTTCTATAAGCCAGGATTCAGAGACCGAACTGGGCATGGTTGACTCAGCCTTTCATCCCTTCAGTGAGTCGATAAATGCATCTCAGTGTCCCATGTCATTAAAACTTAGATTATCACAGTTTGCCTTGGCCCTTCTATGAGCTGTTGTGCCACTCAGAAAAAAAATCAAATAATATCATCATAAGAATTAAAAGTACGTAGAAATCAAAGAAAGAGAGTAAAAATTAGTGCACGTACAGTGTACGGTCAAACAGGTTGCGACCGACTTTCAGTAGCCCGTACGATGAACGGAAAACCCGGTTAGAGGGTTAAAGATGTGTCAAACTGTTACTTTTAAGTAATAGATTACAGCCGGGGTGGGCATTAAGTAGATCGCGATCGACTAGTGGACCACCAAGACATTTTGGAGTGACCGCCTTTGCAAAGAGCTAAGGCGCGCATACTAAAGGAACATCAATGGAACAACGAAACAAGCTAGACTGGAGAAATGTGTGTGTGTGTGTGTGTGACTTTTCACAATCGATGTAATTGCCTTACCTGTGTGAATCTGCGTTTTCAACGATGAATGTAATAAAAACAACATATTGTTCCCGTTTCACAGACGACCACTTAGAATCCAGAGGAAGATTAGCAGTTAGAAGTTATGTACTGAGAAATTCAAGATTTGCTGACAATATGCAGACTAAATCTTCTACTGTCATTAACTACGAGTGAGCGAGCGAGTCGTCGCACTATTCAGCTACACTAGGGATTTTGGCGGTGCACTTCGTATTGAACTATGTTCAAGTGACGAGAACGACACCTGAGCTTGCATTCCCCCTCTCCGCACCACATCAACTGGAGGACATTAGAGCCTTGACATATTTAAAGTGCATCGCCTCCTCTGAATAGGTGGGTCTTTGGCGGTACTAGGCCCGAACTCATGACACGCCAGTCACGAGTCCATTACCTTGACCACTAGGCTACCACGGCAACTATAACTACGAGAACTCACTTTTATTTTTAATGTATTTTGAATTTTTTGATAGTAAATGCATCATGTGATATTAAATTTGTGGCTATTATTATTATATTTGTATCTTGCGTTTTGCTTTAAACGTGGTTTAAAGCGTAATGTTTTTTTTTATTGCAGTTATGTAGGTACGTATGTGATCTATATTGATCGCTGTCATAATATAAATATTGTAGACCATCTCTTAGCTCACTACATCTGCGCCACTCGGTGGACCGCAATACCTTATAAAAGTTAGACCGCAAGTTAGTCTGCCCACCCTTGGATTACAGCATATTCTCTCCGAAGTGGTAACAGGGATCCAGTATCCAAATACTTTTAAAATATAAGGATGAAACATCAATCGATTGATGACTTAAATCAAACATTAACCTTCCAGCCGAGGTGGTGACGTGAATATTGAAGCGATGCCTAACATTCCTGGTTGTGTATGCACTGCATGGGAGAATAACTAAGGAATTGCCAATAAATTACAAGTAATAATAAAACATTTTTACATTAAATACACCCACCTTGTCAAATAGAAATTGTATATGAGTTGCAGTAATGACTGGACAAACAAACCTCTTAAAGTATTATGCTCAGGAATTCTTTCAACACACCCAAGAAGGTGGTGTGTGGCGAGCTGTTCTCCAGCAAATCGCAAACAGCAAAGGATTAGAGTAAAAGTGATTGATGACTAGTCCGACGTGAAGTTCATTTCTGCACAACGTGGTTGTGAACCAGCAGGTTTATAGTTTTGATGGTTCAAATCAAACGTCAAGGTAGCAAGTTATTTTCAAATAGTTTTCATTTTATAATATATGCAAAAAAGCATTGTTACTTTCAGAATATGCTCCACGGTTCTATAACATTTGTACTATAATTCAAGAACTATGTGTTCCCTCCCATTGCGATATCTACGGAAATGGGAGAGAGCTGATTTTCTCGTTAAAAAGGATGCGGGTGTTTTTCATTACTTTCAGAGAAAAATGCCGCACTCTTATATAAGCAGAGTAATTAAAATTAGGGTAATTAAGTTACATGAAGCTTTTTATAAGAACAAACGTACGATAGATCTTGGAGGGAGACGCTAAATGAAATCCCAGATCATCCGAGATGGCATGCCGTTGCTGATTTCAGGCTGGAAACAAGACACGACTGCCTTGCGGGTCATCTATATAGACCAGCGCTTCTCAAACTGTGGGGCACTCCCCCTAGGGGGGGGCGTGATAACACTTGGAGGGGGGCGCGAGCATATTGAAAAGTTGAAAACAAACTATCATTTAAAAAAATTATTAATGTATTGAAAGTAAACAAGTAAAATACATTCTTACATAATAATAAATAACAAAAAAACAACAACATTTAAACTGATAAAATACATTTGTAAATGAATCAGAACTGCGCATTGTATTTTATAGTCAATTTAACAAAGTATTGTTAAATTGACTAAAAACTTGTTTTTAACTTAGTAAATAATGACTAGTGACTCCATGGGCTTGTTATATATAAAATTACATGCAAAAATTGACGCTTATCTTGATAATTTGTACGGTTTATAATGTGAATCCCATAACTGCAGGTTTACAGTTACGCGATTCACTCCCCAATGCCACCGTTTTGCACGTATGCACGCATACATGCGTATGTGGTGTATTTGGAGGGGGCAAGGAAGGGAATAAATAAGAAAATCCTCTGAAATAAGTAAATCCTTCGCAAACACTGTCAGGGTCATTTTATTGTATACCAAAGCCTTCGGAATAATTTAAAGACAGCAGTGAAATGAAAAGATCGTATTTCGGGAAGACGTATATGTATATATATACGTCCGGGGCAATTTACGCACTGGCTGAGCGAGACGTTTATATACGCCGGTGCCACTTAAGAGGATAAAGTCGTATTGTAGCTTAAGCATCAAAGTATCATTTTTTCAAATTCAATACTTCGTTTTTGTATGGAGGGGAGTGGGGGCGCGATGAAAATCATGATTGAATATTGGGTCACAATTCGGAAAGTTTGAAAAGCACTGATATAGAGTAAATGTTCTTTCCTCTCTAAACTATGCTTTGAGGAGAGATAATTTCCCTAGTGAAAGCTGAGCACCTGGAGATTAGCCCTGCTGTCTCTGGTAACGTGTCTGAAAGATAATAGAGGGCCATAGAGCAGTTGCAAGCACTAAAATCTGAGTTATTTTCAACAAGTGCTGCTGCTAGAAATAAAAAAAAATCAAGAACTTATCATAGAAAAGAGTGTACTCCACTACAATAATACTTCTAAAGTACATTACACCAAGCTGCTCCATTTTGTTTTTCATTCGTTATGAAAGAAGTATTCTTATCTTATTATTTTGTGTTTCTGATTAAGCCATGGATAAATCCTCTAAGCTCAAATATTATTTGCTTTTTAAGAATCTTAATGGTTCATCAATTCACCCGAAAAAGAACCAATTTACATTCAATTAACGCGAACAACATTCGAAATAGTTAAAAACAATAATCTGCTTCTTGTGGAACTAATTCAGTCGTAAAATCACTATTTCCTTAAAGCTACTCCAAACGATGTTTCTTGGCACATGAACGCACCACCAAACATCTAATGAATCGAATCAAAAGTAACAGAATTAAAAGTTTAAATGGAATAAGAAGATAAGGTTTATTTTTTTTTAAAAAAAACTTTTTCTTTCGTGTTAAGTAGAAATGGGAAGTATAAAGTAAACTAGAGTTTAAATTTTCTGATGTATAACTAGTTGGAGTCCCTTGATAAATATTTATCGGCGAAAAACTTGTACAGTGTTTTTAACTTTTAAGGCTTTGGTAATATATTTTTCCTTTTTTGTAATCTACTAGTTATTGTAAGGTTTGAAACATTAATATTAAATTTAAAATGACCGACGTTATCGTTTTCAGTCATGCTCAAGTGATGAATCAACACCTGTGTTCGTACTTCCTCATTTTTAATGAATTTGTTGAGAACATTTTGAATGAGTTTAATTTTAAATTAAGGTATTCGACTACCCTAAAATTGTGTGAATTTTGCCAAACATTGAAAAAAATTTTTATGATTTTATTTTATACGCCATTTTATTAGCTTCATAAAAATACTAAGTTTATTATTTTCCGTTTACTAGAACAAAATCTACAAGTGTTTTAGTAGAAGCAGATGCCATTGCTCTAAGCAAGATGTCATACTTTAAAACGCGTTTTACTCGAGATGAGATTGCTTGAAAATAATCAAACGGGGGCCAGAGATTGCTCAAAAAGTTTTGAAAATAATTAGCTGAAGAAGTGTTTTAACCTTAAGATTTATCAATCACTTTTTTATTACAAAATTTACAGCCCCTCAAGAGAATATATTCACTGTTTTTTTTAAATAAATTTCATATAATAGCTGAGATAAAATGCTC
>BMAO01035917.1:0-25066 GCA_019973975.1 Trichonephila clavata | reverse complement strand
GTTGGACATTAAAATTCATATAATGTATCCTTATTAAATTTTTTCTGTTATCGTTGTATATGCATATATGTTACTTAATATTCATTTAAAGGTGAAATTTTAACAGTTTGCTATGAAACTGTCTATTATTGAATTATATAGTATTTAGTGTTGTTTGCATGTGTACACTTAAAATTAATTCAATAATGCTATTTGTGAAGCTTGATATTTATAGTAAAATAATTTGGTTTGTTTACTTGCTATTTGAATATAAAGAGTTGTGACGTCGTCACAATGGAGTAGTCATCCCTATTCATTGGAGGCTCCACAGCGGGATAAAACGTGATTTTAGCTGCATTGTGCTGTGCCGAACAGCTGGACCGTCGGCGACGGTGTGTCTGGGGGACACTATGGGCTAGGCAGCGCTGCATTATTTCTATTCATGGGCAGTGATTGTACGTCTTGAATGCTGGCGCCTCTGCAGGCGGCGGCGAGGTGTTTGAAGTGCCAGATGTCAGCCGGGCCCTTGTCGCCGGGAACCTTTGAGAGGGACCGGACTTTTGTCATCTCTGCACGAATGGATGACGTGCAAGACCGTTGGTGCCGGGTGCAAAACCCTGAGGTCGGCCAATGGGGATTGATGAGGGGCGTGGAGTGAACCCGCCCCTAGAGTTTAAAAGAGTGGACTTCAGAAAGAGAGGAAGACTCGTGATAGACTCCTGAGAGACTCGTGATAGACTCCCACGAGAGATTCCCGGAATTGAACCCTGCGGACGAAGGAAGAGACTCCGGACAGACTCCCACGAGAGATACCCAAGAGAGAGGCCTGCTGACGAAGGAAGGAGCAAAGAGACTCCGTAAAGACGGCTGATAGAATACAACGAGAGATTCTTTAATAATTAGCTTAGCGTACATTTTCAATGTGGTGCCAAGACGTTACCGCTAATTAAATTAGTGGCAGCGAGCTGGGATTGGCATTTGGCAAATTAATTAAATGCCCGAATCCTTTTTTATTTAAATAATTTTTGAGAAAAAGAAATAACAAAGAGAAAATGCCAGCCGTGTGTGCGAGAAAAATAAAAGAACTTTAAACAACTCAAATTTCTCCTGAGTTCCTGTGGTGTCTCCATCCTTATCGTTAAAGTGTGTTCCTGTTGCTGGAAAATTCCCGGAGAGCCTGCTGTCCATTTTACTGTATGTGAATCGTGTTGGGTGAATCAACGAAAGAAACAAGCGGAGGAAAGCCGAAAACAGACCCTGATTTCCGTCGGCAGATTTTGAAGGAAGTCAAGAGTATTTACTGCTGTGATTCCCGTCCAGGTGTGCCATAGATTTTGGCAGTGATTCGAAACAGAAAGGTGAGTCTTTTCTTTGAGATTATACTCGGGGCAGCAATTGATTATTATTATTGTTATGATTAATGTATGTAAAATTTTGGTAGTAAAGAATTTACGTACTAGGTAAAGTTAGCAAACACTAGAAAGAGAGACTAGAAGGTTTTTTAAAGTTTTGTATGATGTATAAATGGTGATTTATTAGTATTGTTGTTTGTGAAATATAGTTAAGTATATAGTAGTTATACTTGTTTCGTTGGTACAGTTACTGGGCAGAGTACTGTATTGTTTTTAATATTTGCGCACATTTGTGAAATATAGTTAAGTATATAGTAGTTATACTTGTTTCGTTGGTACAGTTACTGGGCAGAGTACTGTATTGTTTTTAATATTTGCGCACATTTGTGAAATATAGTTAAGTATACAATAGTTATACTTGTTTCATTGGTACAGTACTGTGGAGAGTACTGTTTTGTTTTAGGATTTTTGTGAATTATAGTTAAGTCTAGGTCTAGTGTATTTCTAGTGTGCGTTGAGTTTTGTATAAATTTTGTGACAATTAAGCTTAGTTTTGGTTTTGTGTGTATTAGTACATCATGGCGTATCTTATGAGGCAAACAAAAGAAATCCTGATAGAGATGGTGAAAGAATTGGGAGTCGAAGCCGATAATACCTTACCTAAGGTAGAAATTACGAAGAGAATATGTCAGAGTGAACAATATGTTGAGGAAACAGCTAAATGTCTGTTGGAGTGTATTTTGGATGAAAAACGTGAACGTGAAAAACTTGAACGTGAAAATAGGGAACTTGAACGTGATTTTGAGGAGAGGAAACTAGTTAGGGAATTTGAGTTGGAAAAAATTAGATTAACTAATAATACAGATACGATAAGTGTATCGTCTACCGATCTTGAGGGGCAGGGAGGTAATAGACGGGTTAATTTAAGAGACTTAGTGCCTAAATTAGATATTAAAAATGCCGACATAAATTTATTTTTCGAAATTTTTGAAAGGCAGGCGAAAAAGGAAAAAGTGGCTGAGGATAGATGGGTTTCCCAACTCATTCCGTTATTGCCGATGGAAATTACGGAGATAGTGGTGAAAAAACCACCGGAGATAGGCGACGATTACCCTCACATAAAAAATCTGCTCTTAGCCCGGTTTCAACTCACGCCGGTGGCCCTTAGAGATAAATTTGAGTCGCATCAACGCAGACCAGGTGCAATGTGGGCTGATCTGGTGTTCGAGCTCAGGTCCTACCTAGACAATTGGCTAGTCGGGATGAGAGTGGACAGTTTCGACGCGTTGAAAGAGCTACTAGTGACAGAGCAAATAAAAAAAAGGCACCAAGTGATTTATTTGACCATTTTCTAGATACGTGGGATAGCTTCAAAGAGGCTAAAAGTTTAGCACAGAAATTGGACCATTTTGAGGCGATTAAAAGAGTGCATAAGAAGCCAGGTCTTGCGAAAACGTGGGAGCGTAGAACCTATGACAAACCATCGCTCGAAAGTAAAAATAAATTAGCTAATTTTAGTGGAAAGGGTAGAAATGTTGGATCCCTGAATAGGGATTCTATTAGGCATGAAGTAAGCCATGTGAGTTCTCAGATTAGGCGAGAGGGTCTCAGGGGATCGGAGAGTCAATTTGAAAAAAGGAAACCCATAATATGCTACTTCTGTAATGAGGCAGGACACATAAAACCAGCTTGCCCCAGATTGAGGAAGAATAACTTTGAAACCGTAGCAAATTTAAATGTAAATACCGGGGATGAGGATCCATTTAAAAATTTTAAAGTAAATATGGAGATAAATGGCGTGGATCGGGTATGTTTAAGGGATTCAGGGTCAGCTATAAACGTCAGCGCCGGAGCTGGATTAACGAAAATGACCTCCTAGGCGAATATGTTTGGGTAAAGAGCCCATTAGATGAAGTTAGCCACTGTTTGCCTCTGGCTAAAATTAAAATCACGACAAAGAGAGGAGAATTTTATACCAAGGCTGCTATAAAGCAGGATAAATGCGATTTCGATATGTACATATTGGGAAACCGGACGGCGGAGCTTATCGAAGCAAGCGATCAAGGCGTACACATGATTAACACTGTGGTGACCAGGAGTAAAGGAATATGTTCGTCCCTTGAGAGGGGAAAGGAGACAAGTGACGGGGTTTTGAACGAGAACCGGGCGAAACTTGCGGAATTCGTTTCCCCGTCCGAAGGGGAAGAAAAAGACAGCCTTGAAATTCCTGCGTTTGAAGAAGGTGAAATGAGTTTAGCAGAACTGAAAGGCTCCGAATTTATAAAGGAGCAAAGGAAATGCCTGGATCTCAAGCAATTATGGGATAAAGCCCAAACAGAGGGAGACACAGAGTTTAAAATTATCAGAGGGAGATTAGTTAGAGTCGCGAGAACAAGGCGAGGGGAAGAAATCAGACAACTGTGCGTGCCCCTAAAATATAGACTCAAAATTATCAAACTTAGCCATGATGAGATAGGGGGACATCTGGGGGTGACGAAAACCAAAGATAGGATTCTAAGGCACTTTTTTTGGCCTAATGTGTACAAGGATGTGGAGGAGTTCGTTAAAACTTGCGACTCGTGTCAACGGGTAGGAAAGCCTCAGGATAAGGTGAAAGCACCTTTGAAGCTCGTGCCGATTATTTCAGAGGTATTCTCTAAAATCAACATAGATGCTGTGGAGCCCCTACCGATCTCAACCAATCAAAATAGATACCTGATTACGGCAATTGGTGTTGCCTCGAAGTACCCTGAAGCTATACCGGTGGAAAGTATTACATCCCCCAACGTAATAAACGCCCTCATGATTATCTTTTCTAGGATAGGATTTCCGCGCGAAATACAATCCGACTTGGGGACTTCTTTCACTAGTGAATTGACCACATTTTTCAATAGATTCGGTATAAAGGTAACGCGGTCCTCAGTCCACCACCCCCAGAGTAATGCAGTGGAAAGAGTGCATAGAACCATCAAGCGCATAATTAAGGCTTTGTGCGTGGAGTCGGGAGAAGATTGGGAGGGGGTCCTTCCTTCGGCATTATTTTCTCTAAGAACGGTCACTCACGAAAGTACCGGATTCAGTCCGACACAGTTAGTGATGGGAAAGAATTTGAGAACTCCCCAAACATTAATTTATGAGCAATGGATGGAGGAAGAATGCACGAGCCAACCAGTTGTGGAATACATACTGCAATTAATTAATAGACTTAAGCGTTGCCAAGATATTGCGACAACTAGAATGAAGGAATGCCAGCATAAAAGGAAAACGTGGTATGATCACCAGGCCGTGGAACAGAATTTTGGGAGAGGTGATCTCGTCATGGTACTAGCCACCTCTAAACGGAATAAACTCGATGTGAATTGGATAGGGCCGGCAAAGGTGATAAATAGGATATCGGAGACGAAGTATGTAATTGATTTACCCGGGAAAAGGGATAGAAGTACCATCTATCATGTAAATTTACTAAAACCATATAATCGGAGGCCCGAGTTAGTAAATCTGGTCATAGAAGAAGGCTCAGAGAGAAATAGAGGGTGACGCCGAAATTCCATATCCTGAAAAACAATGTACGACGTTTGACTACCAAGAAATACTTTGGGAAAGCCAACTGCAGCTTAAACTATCCCCAGCTCAGATCAACGAATTAAAAAAGGTTATTACTAAAAATAAGGACTTGTTTTCCCCAGACCCGGGGACAACCCATTTGATGGAAATGGATATCGAACTGACTTCCGACAAGCCCATTAAGACGAAACCTTATCGGATGTCCCCTTGGCAAATTAATATACTGCGAGAGGAAATTAAGCGTTTGTTAGAACTGGGTGTCATCGAGATAGGGCAATCCGATTTCACCTCGCCCCTTATTTTAGTAGAGAGCCCAAATAGAGACCCTCGACCGTGTGTCGATTATCGTCGTTTGAACGAGGTGACTCGAGCTGAGTTTTTCCCCTTACCAAATATGGAGGAGATCGTAGAAAAGGTGAGCGCGGCTCCTTACGTAACCGTTATGGATCTGTCAAAAGGGTACTTTTAGATTCCCCTCACACCGAGAGCGCAGAAATACGCAGCTTTCGTTACACCATTTGGCACATATATCCCCAAGAAGATGATGTTTGGATTAGTATGTGCACCCTATTATTTTTGTAAATTAATGGCCCAGGTTTTGGAGAGTTTAGAGCAGTTTGCCTTACCTTACATAGACGATAAAGCCATTTTTTCCCAAGATTGGAAGGATCACGTAAAACATATCGGCACGGTCTTGGGAAGATTGAGGAAGGCGGGACTAACAGTGAAACCTTCTAAATGTAAATTCGCATAAGAGGAAGTCTTATTCCTGGGTCATAAAATTGGTTCGGGAAGGAGGTCTCCAAGTGATCTTAAGGTCAAAGCCATAGCAGATTTCCCTCAACCCACCACGAAAACTCAGGTACGGTCTTTTCTCGGGCTGGTGGGGTACTATGCCCATTATATCCCGAATTACAGTGCCATAGCTGCGCCATTAACCGACGCTCTAAAAGGGAAGATTAAGAAAGAAAAGATCGCATGGGGATGAGAAATGTGAGAAAGCTTCCGAGGAGCTAAAATCCAAACTCGTCTCCCAACCCATTTTGTTTGCTCCGGATTTTTCCAAAGATTTTATCCTGCAGACGGACGCGAGCGAGGATGGGGCCGGAGTTGTTTTGTCGCAACGGATAGGTGAGGAGGAGCATCCCATTGTTTTCCTAAGCAAGAAATTTTCCAAAGCGGAGCGCAACTACAGCACTGTGGAAAGGGAATTAGCTGCGATAATTTTTGGTTTAAAGCGGTTAAAGCATTATTTAGACGGACAAAAATTTGTTATAGAGACGGATCACAATCCCTTAACATATCTAAACAAGCTGGGGAGCACCAACCCGAGGCTGCAAAGGTGGGCGTTGAGTCTACAGCCTTTTAGTTTCGAAATTAGACACAAACCCGGGAAGCTCCATGGAAATGCAGACGGCCTCAGTAGATTAGAATAATCAGTCATCGTAAATTTTCCTATTAAATTATTTTACTCTTTTATTGTATTTGTGTGTCTACATTGTTGTATTGTGGGTGATTGTGTGTATATGGTGAAAAAAAGTATGTGTTACTGAAATCCTTTGTGTCTCTCAGTAAAGTGTAAGCACATAGATGTCTAGTACAGTAGTTACGTGTGATTTAACGTATAGTGATAATAGTAAAATGTTAGGATTTAACTTATTCACTTAAAACTCAAATTTTTTTAAGAATAAGATGTAACATTAAGAAAGAATCCAAGATCAGAAATTAAAATTTTTATTGTAAAGTGTGTAAAATGTTATGGAATTTTGGATTTACTTATTATCGTATTTGAGTGTTTTTTTATTATTGGATTGCTGTCCTGGTTGATGTCATTGTTAAGACATTCTCTTTTTGAGTCAGTCATAAGAACGGACCCAACAATGGACCAGAGCAGTCCAGTGAAATGGACGTTTTCAGGGGGAAGGGGTTGTGACGTCGTCACAATGGAGTAGTCACCCCTATTCATTGGAGGCTCTACAGCGGGATAAAACGTGATTTTAGCTGCATTGTGCTGTGCCGAACAGCTGGACCGTCGGCGACGGTGTGTCTGGGGGACACTATGGGCTAGGCAGCGCTGCATTATTTCTATTCATGGGCAGTGATTGTACGTCTTGAATGCTGGCGCCTCTGCAGGCGGCGGCGAGGTGTTTGAAGTGCCAGATGTCAGCCGGGCCCTTGTCGCCGGGAACCTTTGAGAGGGACCGGACTTTTGTCATCTCTGCACGAATGGATGACGTGCAAGACCATTGGTGCCGGGTGCAAAACCCTGAGGTCGGCCAATGGGGATTGATGAGGGGCGTGGAGTGAACCCGCCCCTAGAGTTTAAAAGAGTAGACTTCAGAAAGAGACGAAGACTCCTGAGAGACTCGTGATAGACTCCCACGAGAGATTCCCGGAATTGAACCCTGCGGACGAAGGAAGAGACTCCGGACAGACTCCCACGAGAGATACCCAAGAGAGAGGCCTGCTGACGAAGGAAGGAGCAAAGAGACTCCGGAAAGACGGCTGATAGAATACAACGAGAGATTCTTTAATAATTAGCTTAGCGTACATTTTCAATGTGGTGCCAAGACGTTACAGAGTGAAGAAAAGTTAAGAGAGCATTTTGTCGTATCATAAATCTTAATTCTTTTCTAGACAATTTATTACTTAGATTTTGTGAATTTTCCTGTGTGTGTGTTTCTTTGTAAGTAAACAGTATTGTCTTTATTGTTCAACATTTTTTAGGATAATTCTTAGTAATACTCTTACGTGAAGTGATTTTTATGTACCTATATGTTTCTAGTGTAGTGTTTTTTGGCAAAACCTGTTACGTGTTCACAAGTTATGGGTCAATTGCCAGCCGAGAGAATATCTCAGAGTTTTCCTTTTAGCAAAGAGGGAATAGATTTTTGGATTAAATATCCTAATCAAAGAAAAGGAGTTTTAAATAAAGTCTGTGTGTGCATGGTGACAAAGGTGTGTCACCTCGAACTAGTTACAGATTTATCTAGAGAGGCTTTCATTGCAGCTTTAAAACGATTATTTAGTAGACGAGAAAAATCGGAACGTATATTTTCAGACAATGCTACCAATTTTGTTGGCATGCAATTAGAGCTAAAAAGACTTAGAGAAATTATGAGTAATAGCAACAGTAATTTGAGTAACTTTTTGTGTGAAGAACGTGTTGAGTGGAGTTTTATTCCACCAAGAGCACCAAATTACGGAGGCTTGTGGGAGGCCGGAGTGAAATCCGTCAAATATCAACTTAGGCGTGTAATGGTAAATTTAAGATTTACATACGAAGAAATTTTAACTATTCTTAACCAAATTGAGGGAATTCTTAACTCGCGTCCCCTCTATCCTTTGTCGTGTGACCCTGACGATTTTGACTCCTGGTCATTTCCTAGTTGGTCGCCCTATTACAGCCGTTGCAGAGCCAAGTTTAACTGAAGTGTCTGATAACAGGTTAAAAGTGTGGCAAAAGCTAACAAAAATTGTGCAACAGATTTTTGGAAACGTTGGTCAAATAATTATTTAAGTACACTTCAAAATCGAAATAAATGGTATTTTGCAAAGAATAATGTAAAAATAAATGATATGGTAATTCTGAAAGAAGATAATTTACCTGTGTGTAACTGGTCTCTTGGTCGAATTCTTGAAGTGTACTATGGTAAAGATAATAAAATAAGAGTAGTGTTAGTGAAAACTAAAAATGGAGTTTTTAAACGTCCTATAACGAAACTTTGTGTTTTACCCTTTTCAACTGAATAATATATGTAAAAATTTCAAATCTGTATTTTTTCAATTCAATTTTGTGTATTTGAGTACTTTACCTTTTTGTGTATTATTGTTTTTGTATTGTGCATTATTGTGTTATTTGTGAATTGTTGAATGTGTCATTCAACCCGGGGGTGGATGTTCAGTGTTGAACAAATAATTCTTGTGACGCCCACAATAACAAGTGAATATTTGTCGCGAGAGGGCGCTAGTGTGTATAGAGTTCAGTGTATGTGTAAACTTTGTGGGAGAAAGAGCGTATGGAGAACGCTCTAATAAAATTCTTGTTACAACGGTTTCGTGCCATTTAATTTGTGGTGTAAACAATTATAGAGATAAAACAAAATGTGCAAACCAGTGTCAGTGCGCGTAGATGTGGTTTCACGCCGAAGAGAAGGTAGTCACACAAGTTTTCGTCCACTACTGAACATGCAGGAGTGATTTGATTCTTAGCGGCGAAGGGAGTTAGAGGCCGTAATATGCATCGACTGATGAAGCCTGTGTACGGTGTCTTTGAAGTGTTGTGAAATGGTGCAAGAGATTCCTTGAGAGGCGCGAGTTACTGGAAGACAATGCTCGACCTGGACAGGCTCATCGCGTAATCCCACTGGAAATGATTGCGAAAGTGAATGCTGTAGTCTTGGACAACCACAGAATCACCGTGGATGAGATCCATCGGTTACTGGGTATTAGCATGGACACCACTCCTTCCATAATGCATCAACATTTGACATTTCGAAAAATCTGTGGGCAGTTCAACTGACCACTGAACAGCGCAATACTCGAATGGTCTTCGAGTTATCTGTAACGTTATCATGAGGAGGAATACGGCTTTTTGTCGCCAAATTGTCACAGGTGACGAAACATGGTGTCACCATTTTGAACCGGAAAGAAAGTGTCAGAACAAGAAGTGGAAGCGAGCAACTTTACTACATCCAAAGAAATCAAAATCGTGCATACCAGTTCTGGTACGGTCATGATGTCCTTTTTTCAGGACTGGTTGTCCTAAAAAAGGACTCACTGCTTGTCGAGTTCCTGAAACGAGTAACCACCATCAATGCTCAACGTTATCAAGCCACTTTACAGAACCTTAGACAAGCCATCAAGTCGAAACGCCCAGGCTTGTTGTCCAATGTCATTATTCTCCTTCAGGATAATGCCTGCCCACACACGGCCAATGTGGTGAAGACGACATTGCAGTGGTTTCGGTGGGAAACGCTGGAACATCCAGCGTGCAGTCCAGCACTTTCACCGTGTGATTTTCATGTTTTTGGACCTCTGAAACGAGGTATTCGCAGGCATCGATACACAACCGACGACGAAGTGTGTGACTGGGTCCAGGCCTGGATCCGACAGCAGCCTACTAGCTTCTTCAAAGATGGAATCGACCGGCCAGTTCCAACAGTTTTGGCGATTGTTTTTGAGAATGTGTACTGTGTATAACTACATTTTTTTAATTAATAAAATCGTTACCATTACTTTCCACTAGTGTGACAGGGTTTTATCTGAATGTCCCTTATATATATACATAGAGGGGAGCTAATTTGTTATCAGCTCACTGCGTGCCAAGCGTCTTTTAGTAGTGGTTTGGAAATCGCTGCAAATAAGATTTTGGCATCGAATAGTTTTCAATCCAAGATGTTGGTTTCACACTAAGAACTCGACATGTAAATAATTTAAAAGGATAACTTATTCCTGACAAAAGAGAAATAACATTAATTTTAAAAGAAAAAAAAGCAAAATTGTGTAAGTACTATTATTGTAGAAAACCAGTTAGAAAAATATGAGTGCCAGGATTTGAAGAAATAGAACACAATGTATTTAGAAATGCCCGGAAAAGAAGCAGAAGAAAAATTGAAAATTAATAACTGTTAAAAATTTAAAAAATTAATCACTATCAGGATGTAAAAATATTAATTGTGAAATGTTATGAACCCAATTCTTTAAATGTATTATTAATATATTCAAGGGATTTGAAGAAATTGAAAATAATTCGAATAATTTTCAATATATACAAATGTTCCAAGTTTTATTTGTGAATTTTATTGACCAAGGAACATTTAAAAATGCATTAACAAAAAATAAAGTTGAAGTAAATTGCAATTTGCTACCAGTAAGAAAAAGAATTATTTTTGACTGATTTACCATCGTAGTCATACAAATTTGCATCGTAAACATCTGCAATAAAACATACAGCCATCAAATTATTGACCTGTTGTAAAGGTTGGAAAATAAGCATGCAATTATTTCTATTTGAAAATATAATTATTATTAAATATAAACTTCTAAGATCTTCCTCTCTGTAGCTATTCACAGCGCTCGATTAACGCATGCTCACCCGAGACGATGATCACCGCGGTCAAAGTGTGCACTAATCCCTGTTTTTATCCCTTTTCGGATCGGCTTGACAACAACTCTTAAAGAGGGCTCTTTCAGCGAGACACTAAATCCGGAGGAAGCGTAACACCGGAGTAGAAGGGGGGGATATCCCGAAATAAATCTCCCCCTTCCCATCCCATTAAGTGGAGCGCCCTCCAGGAGAGGGGGAGGGGGTGTCGTGTCATCGGGAGAGAGCCCTCTCCGCAGGTGCTCCTTCCGTCGCAGGAGATTTATGTCTCCTCATAGGGGTTGCGCCTCGTGTAATATTCCATCAGAGACAAGGAAAAGGAGAGAGGGAGGGGGTAGCGCAATTCGCGAGAGTGCAGTTATACCTTCCCAGAGAGAGAAAAACGGGTCAATAAAACAAAATATCTTGAGAATCGTTTTAAGTTATCAGTGAAACCCTAACTAAAAAAACCTTTTTTTCGAAATGAAAAAAAAAATTGCTAGCATGAATAGCAATCGTGACACTTCACTAAGCAGCTCTTTTCATTTCATTTATCCTTCCTCGTACAGAAGGGTTGATATCCATTGAATCTGTAGAGGTACAGTGTCCTCACTTCGTCATGAGGTACCAAGTAATGATACCCCCACCTCAGGAGTATCATCACTTGACCGAGGTCCTTGTATTGCTTTGATATGTGGCATTAATAAGTAACCAGATCAAACGATTGCTCTTCGAAACATCTATGGAGCCGTAGCAGCCTAGTGGTCAAGGTCACGGACCCGTGGCGCTGGCAGGTCATGAGTTCGAGCCTAGTGCTACTGAAAACCTGTCTTGTAGATGCTCGTTAAATCTGTCGTGGCTGAAACGTCCTCCCGTTGGCGGGGTGAGGAAGTTATGGTGGGGAGATGCAGCTCAGATGTCACCCTCGTCACTTGACCATGGTTCAAAATTATGAGGCCGTTGCTCATTGCTTTCTACAATAGACGTTAATAAACACTCATTTACTCGAAAAATACATTTTAAGTTGCTTGTAATTGATATTGCGTGTATCAATAAATGTATAATAAACAGGCCTTAAGCTTATAGAAAGCATCCTTAATGTAATCTCATTTTTAGCTCTCTGTAAAAAATGAATACCCATTACTAAGTGCAAAAGCAATGAAAATTTTAATTCAATTTTGAACAATATAATTGTATCCGTAAGACATTTCAATCTGCAACAGTAATTAAAACTCTGTACCGGTGTAGGCTTTTCAAATAAATTCAAATAATTTTTAGTCATGGGAATAAAAAATATCTAAGGACAGATTTAAAATAAACAAGAAGAAATCTATGTTAAAAGCACCCTTTAATACATCTTCAACATCTTATGTTGCAATCAATTTACGGCAGCGATAAATGTAAGATGCTTTGCACGTCCCAACACTTCGGAATATTATTCATTTTTGAGGAATGCATCCTTTATATTTCTTTCAGTTCTAATAAATCTTAATTTTTAACACTTTTTTGACAAGCATATCAATGAAAATCACGGGAATATGGCTGTTGTAAGGCTTGTCCGTAGACTGCCCTTACAATATGTCTGGAATTGTAATATTTACTTCTTCTTCCCTACTAACTCGATTTTCTATGAATGATTGACAAAAATATCTTGGATGTTTCAATGGCTTAAAAATAAGTATGGAAGTGAGTGAGTGAGTGAATATTAACGTCCCACTGTTCAGCTACACGAGGGCTTTTTGGGGACGGTCCGCGTAATTTTGAACCATGGTCAAGTGACGCGGACGACACCTGAGCTGGCACCCCCCTCTCCTAACTACCACACCACACCAACGGGAGGACGTTTGAGCTCTCGACAGATTTAACGTGCATCGCTCCCCTACACGGCGGATCTTTAGTGGTACTAGGATCGAATGAAATGAATGACCAATGAAATGTTTCTGAGGAGTAAAGAATCAACCAGTTCTGATATCAGTCAATAGATTCGATTTTTTCTCGAGCGAAGGTTTGGAAAGAAATGCGGAGTCAATTCACGCCAAAATATTTTTTCTAGTAAGAAGAAAGCTAGGTAAAGAGCAGAACTCCCGAAACACGTCCAGTCCATCAAATCATAAAGTGGTTGATATGGTGTGGAAGCTTATGGTATGGATCTATTGTTTATATATAAAATTACTAGATCTGTTAGGGCTGTGGGTAGCCAGTGGTTAGAGCATCGGACTCCAGACCGGAGGGCCTGGGTTCGATACCCGATGCCACTAAATACCACCGAGTATAGACGGAGTACGTGCTCGTTAAATCAGTGGGTCCGAAAGTCTTGTGGGCGGTCGCAGCAGAAACCACGAGTGCAGGGGGCTGGAGAATATCTCCCTCCCCTTCAGTTCCATGCTAAAATTGTGGAGGTGGAGATAGGTGGTGTCGCCATCTATCGTTAAGTCCAACCTGTCTCACAGGCAATGGCAACTTTCATTCCTTCCCCTGCGGGAAGGACACGACAACAACTAGATCTGTTGCCAATGGCCGTCGTATTAATTCGGAATGCGAAATTATTTTATAATAATTATAATAATAAGTAAAGGAGAAAAACTTGAAAAACGATGACAAAAATTACCGTTTTAGAAATTTTTAAAACATTCTTTCTAAATCGATTAAGGTTTAAGGTTATATTTTTCGGATTTTTATCAACAAATAATATTGTTTTTTGTGTGCTTTGTCGAAAAAATGGATTATGGAAGGGTAAAACCATGCCTCAAAATATGTTCGCGTGGCTTGAATCTTAACATTTTTAAATATTTCGTAAATACACTATAAAAGTTAAAAGAAAAAATGGACTGAATTCCATAGAATTGAATCTAATCTTCTAATTGAACAGAGAATGTGACATTTATACTTTTTAAAGAACATGCTGTGTCATTTTTCTCCAATACTGAGCTGAACTCATTATTTAATAGAACTTTTGAGGTCTGTTTCTGCCAATTGAAATCCAAGCAACGGATTCCCTGTTTGTAGAAAGAGATTGCGCGTTGTTTTTCCTACCCGAGCGCCTCATCGTATTTCACGGTCCCCTTCGCAGAAGCCGTGATAAAGCACCGTTATTCGCGCTCCCCGGATCATAACTTCACAGCCTGTTAGGCGTGCACAGAGCGGGCCCTTCACCGGGCCGCGGCCGTGTTTTTCTTAGAAGGAAACATTCTGGGCGGTAAATTGCGTGCGGAGGAATTCCGGGAAAAATAACTTCCATCTGTAAAGATGGCCTCCAGGTGGGAATCAAACCCCTTCTCCCCCTTGGATTTTCTCAATTTTTGACAGAGTTCTGATTTCATCTTGATCATCCGCTATCATCTCGCAAAACTCCGGGTTGCAGCGTTGATAAGGATTTCAAATGGTTATTTCAAACCATTGTCAAACAGAAAAATGTTCCCGTTTTCATTTTTTCTCCTAATTGTTAAGAACTTTGTAGCTGAATAGGAACGAATGTGTAACACAGCGTACTTTTTTTTTTTTTTGAAATGTAGAAAAATTCCATAATTGTGTATTTTCTTTTTCAAACACGTTTAAAACCATTCAGCATTACAGCGTATGAACAATATATTTAACATATTTTGTATCATAATGAATGAATTAATTCTATTAAAAATATGAAGTTTATAAACCAATGGTCACATGGATCGATGATCCGTGAAAAAAGTTTGATGGTTTGCAGAAAAATTGTGAATTTATTTGTATCTTTAGAAAGTTTCAGTTTCGAAATTCAAGAGTAACAGAACGAATCATAACGTATTATACTTTTTTTTTTTTTAAAAAAATCAGCAACAAATTTTAACGAAAGGCTTTTTGAGTTTTACGACTTTTTAGCTATTTTCGCAAATGATTCAAATGCGGCGTGTGTGAGAGTGAGGGAATATTAACGTCGCACTGTCTAGCAATAAGAAGGCTTTGGCGAGAGACCTAGAAATTTTGAGCCATGATCATGTGACGAGAATGACACTGAGCTGTTACCTCCTCTCCTAACTACCACACCACACCAAAGGGAGGATTCAAAGGGTGGCAGTACACCAATTTGCTTAGTGGTGTACACAAAGGGGTGAGTGTTGGAAGCCCCCCCCCCATAGACCAAAAGATCCAGATTTTCAATTTTTACCATAGAGATTCCTCGACACGTCTTTGTCTGTGTATTTCTCAATTTCCTTGCCTATAAGAGTTTCTGGATATTGCTTTCAGTTGCTGGTTTGTTCTTGCTTTTCGTGGAGCTGCTTTTCTGTGATATGGAAATGTAAATAGAGAAGAAAAAATAAGGGATAATATATTGTTATAGAGGTCGGTCAAACATAAAATTATGCATTTAGAGGTTTATGAAATTCTAAAAGTTGGTGACCGCTGTTATAAACCATTCTGCTTCCATCAGGATAGCGATGTCATTATGTAGAACTATTATTGGAACAGTTTTCAATTGATATATGGATCCGAATTTGGGTGTGATGGTGGTAGTCGACGGATCGTGGTCGCTAACTCGTGGCAGAACTTGTCCTTGTCGTGGCATGGGTTCGAGTCCTAGTGGCTTAAAGTCCGTACAATGGCATGGTGTGAAAGTCTAGATACTTTGTCCTTGTCGCTTGACCGACGTTAAAAATCACGTAGTGCGTCTCCCAAGTGCAGCTTTAAAATGTGGCTTAGCCCTAGTACCGCTGAAGTGGGGTTGATGCACATAAAATATATCGAGCCTCAAATTTCTCCCGTTGATGGGGTATGGAAGTGAAGGGAGGGGAATGCCAGCTAAAGTGTTAACTTCGTCACTTGATCGTGGCTCGAAATTGCGAGGGACATCGCAAGTGGCCCTCGTGTTACTTCAGAAGGCGACGTAAATTAAAAACAAATCAATTTCTGAATCTCGTAGAACATTCGAAAAATAAGGATAGGAAAAGTGCCTTTTTTCTTAATAATATAAGAACTTTAAAGTTTTTTAATAATCAGGAAATTTTTGATTTTCTTGCGGCACCTTTTATTCGTGTAATAAATTCTAAGACACGTTTTTTTTGCACCTCAAAGCTTGTGTAGGCTTCGGTTGCGAACCACAGATGTAGAATAATGGAAGCTATTTCCTTAGTATGACTGGGTGGTTTCGAAGTCCGCATGTGACGTGGTGTTTAAAAAATATAAGACAATCCCCCCTTACCTCGGCTTAGATGTCATTCTCGTCACTGAAGCGAGGCTCAGATTTACGAGATCAGGTGTAGGGATGGCTAAATACACTGCTTGTCACGTTTACATTCTCTGATTTTCTTTCCCGTGGAATTTTAATGAAACAATCCCCCCCCCCCATATTCCCATTATCTAGCTCTTGAAACTTTTTTGTCATAATTCATGGAAGGGTTCAAGACTTTGGCTGTAGAAGACCCTCAGATGTGTCTCTCTGCGGGAGGTTGCGCGGGGGCGGTTTCTTGTTTCCTCTTCGTTTTCTGCTCCAATTTCCAGGTTGGTGTCCTCCTGCGCGGGTGATGAATGACTTGTGCGCGGCGCACACATGGGATGATTAGTTCTCGAGGACTTCCGTTGCCATGACGTCACGGACGACCAATCGTGTCTCGCTCCACTCCTCCTTCATCAGTAAGGAGCTCCCGCGAAACGCTTTTCTCACGCGTTCGGTTACTTTTTAAAAGTTCCCTTAATGAGCGCCTTAACTCCCTTTCGCTACAAACGATTTTTAGAGCATCGTAGAATCATCTTTTCTTTAAGAAAAATGCTCCTATATATTTGATTAGAAACACGCATCACCTTTTACAGTAAAATTCAATGATAAGGTTTCAGGGATTTTTGTTTTTGATAAGGTCGATAATTTTAGCATTCTATATGTAAAGAGTAAATACAAAACGGGAAACAAAAGATGGATTGGAATTCAAATACACCCACGCAATCTCTGAATTCTTCCCCCCCCATGGGAAACTTCCCCTCAAGAAGGTGCTGGAAGATTTCATAATAATGTTTACAATGATTTTGTGTGTCCCAAAGTTTTCTTTTAACTCAAAAAGGTCTGATCAATCTCCTTTACTGATCATTAAAAAAAAATAATAAATAGAAAAAGAAGGGTTTTTTTGATAATTTTGTGGTTATTGTTACAAACTGTTTTCTGAATGTTAAGGAAAATAGTATAATTAATCTTAAGAATTTTTCTTATAAGATGGATAAAAAAAGCTGGAACAATTTGGGCTCAAATTTTTAGACTTTAGGTCAATGCATAAGAAAGAATAGTGAATGCATAATAAAAGAACATTTATGGGGCAAACTAGTTGGTAAAGTTACTTTTTTTTAAAAAAAGAAACCGAAGAATCGCAAATATTTTTAACTTGAATGAAAACTTTTTTCCAAATTTCATAGCTTATGCAAAATAAAGAATTCACAACGTTTTCCTATCTGCTATCCTTTTTAAGTGAACACAGCTGCTAAGTGATGACCTTTGACGGCGCGTTGAGACGGCCTGCCACTCAACACGTCGTCTGAAGAGGCTGATACGCATTAAATCTGATTTAATTTAAGCACGAGGGTTTTGGGTGAAGGACTTCTACGAAGATGACACCTAAGCCGGCATCCAGTGGCGTGACGGAGAATATTAGAGCCCCCTTGCAAAATCAGATTTTGGTCCCCAAGCTGGATCTTACAAAGGATTGTGTATCTGGCCTCAGTC
Source organism: Trichonephila clavata (assembly GCA_019973975.1). Lineage (NCBI taxonomy): Eukaryota > Metazoa > Arthropoda > Arachnida > Araneae > Nephilidae > Trichonephila > Trichonephila clavata. The sequence goes on along the minus strand of BMAO01035917.1, from coordinate 7,410 downwards.
AGGCTTTGGGCTCCATAGAACCTTTTCAAAATTATGTTCAGAAAAGTTAGTGAACCGCATTTCTATTTAAAATATTTAAAAAAATATCAATAGAAATCCGATATTGCACAAAGAAAAGAATTATACCTGTTTAAATACAAAATGTAAATTCTCTTGCAGGAATAAGATAAAATCTAAAGTAATACATTCGTACATAGAATGAGAAATCGAGAGTAATGCTTCTAAAAATGCGTCATTCAGACGGGTAGATGCATTTAAATTTATCAAGGTTTAAGGTCCTCCCATTGGTGTGATGTGGATGGAAATTTTTCTCACCGCTTGGCAATGAAATCTTTGCATTATTTATCTAGATTTAGTCATTTGTTTGGTAATGTAAATTTTTTCACTCTTCTTATAGTTCCATAATTTCACCTGGCTTATTGTAAATTCGTCTATTATGAGTTTATATAGTAATTTTTTAAATTTTATTTTTAATAAATGTGTATTTTTTCCCCGTTAATTCGTCTCTCAAGCAAGAAGAAAATTTTTTTTTATAAGTTTAATGGATTTGTAGTAGATGCTGCTTAGAGGTAGTAACCCAGACCTTTGTTCGGTGAGCTGAAAGATCAGGAAAGAAGAAAATAGATTTAAAAAACGCGGGAAAAAAATACTGTAGCTTCATCTCTAAGATGGCTGATTATTACTCCGCTTTTATTCCCTCGCATCGTGAGGCGCGCAACATGGCGTTTTCTTCAAAGCGAACTATGTTTGGGAAACACATGTTTCAATGGCTGTCCATTCTTTCATTCCCTCTAAGATGTGGCCGAGCTACACGTGAGTGAAAGGGAATATCAGCTACAATGTGAGGAAGAAATACCAAGTGACAGGTCAGTTTATAGACCCCTCATAATGTTTTCGATATACGTCGACGAGAGGTTCTCAGTCCAGACAGGCTTTTATCCAAGAATAACCAATGGTGGTTGGACCAAGCCCGAGGGTGCCGGGTGCAGACCCGTGAGTAGATAAGAAATGCCGATTCTGCTATAAAGGTGGGGCAGGTGGGGCCCCACCTGCCCCGCCTTTACAGCAGAATCGGCATTTCTTATCTGAGTTGAGTTGTTTTCCCCTGCTGTTGAGTTGAGTTGTTTTCTCCCTGCTGTTGAGTTGAGTTGTTTTTCACCTGCTATAGTTTTGGTTTTCGAGGTGCAGGCAACGCAGGTAGGGGTCGAGTTGAGTTTTCTCCTACTGCTAAGTTGAGCTGTTTTTTAAATGTGTAAAAAATTTAAGTATAGAATGTTAAAAGTGCTCATGGCGCCACCTATTGATTAAAATATACACTAATTATTAGATTGAAAAATGGTTGAAAAAATAACACTCAAATAAAAAATATAAATCTGAATTCAAACTCGCAGCCTCAGGACAAAATGTCTCCATAGGACAATAGTTTTTCAGTTACGCTAACCATTGTCCTATGAAGGCATACAGACCTGAAGGAAACTTAGGTTTATAATCTAATGGATTTAAGTTTGACGGCGGAGCAGATGGTGACATTTTTTAAGAATCATTTTCTTAATTAAAATGAAATAAAAAAAATATTTACATTGTTTTGATAACAAATGTGATGTAGTGTACTTGTAATCTGTGTGAACGGGTTACGATTTAACTTGTCTTAGCTTGTCTGATCTTGATTCTACAAGATGGCGACGGAATTCTACGTCAGAAACTATCTTAGTGCTTAGAGCGGATGGATACATTGCTTTCAATCACTCAGCGATCCGCTCAAGTGTAATTCGGTCAATATGCTTTAGATCCTTATCACATCGAAGTTTTAGATTCATTTCGTTTGTCAGTATTGCGGTGGGCTGTATTCAACAAGAAAAAATTTGACGATGTCTGAAACACATATCGAAAAACGAAAGCTTGGAAAGGCCGTGGTATCTTATGCAAATAAGAAAGCAAGAAGAGAAGTTTCAAAAGTAAGCATCAAAATTAAATAAATTTAATATGTAGTGTTTATATAATGTTTTTTACACTTTCTAATCTTTTTTTTTTAAAATTTTGTATTAGTTTCAGAATTATGGAAAATTTACCGAGGATTGCATACCAGATGGAATATTTGCAATTGGAAATGATGTTTTTGTCTTTGCAAGCACCTATTATGATTCTGTATCAGTACACATAAGGTGTTTCAAGAAGTATGGAAAAACCTACTATCCAACTCCTGAGGGATAACATTAGTCCCGGGGTGGATCGAATATATCATGCGTAAAAAGAAAGTGCCGGAATCTCTGGAGGAATTAATTACCAAGTTGACTTTTCCCTCCTGAACGACACATTCAAATAACAAGTGAGAACTTCGTTGATTTTACTTTTAGGCGCATTAAATACGGTCCGGATGAAGAACCCACTTTTAAAGAAATCATGATATCCCGAGAGCAGTGGGCTGAAATGATTGAAAAATATAGTGCTATTGGAAATGCTGTTATAGACAATATGTTTCAGTGTATAGACATTTTAACTGCATATAAAACCTTCTGCAACGGTCCCATAGAAAACACATTACCTTTTTAACACGCTTTTATAAGTTTCACTTGCATGTAACGGAATCTTGGAACTCGATTTTCACCCACTTAAAAAGGTCAGATTAATTCGAAATTTTGCACACTTGTCAAGGCCCGATGACAAAACAATAATTTCATATTTTTGTTCCATTGTCCTCATCAGGATCGTCAGGAATCACGATAATCAGATTTGACGACAATTAAATATATCACTTCCAGATTTGGCAACTTATTGCAGATACAATTTTCAGATTTGGCGACTAATTCGATATACCATTTCCAGATTTGGCGACTAATTCCATTTAACATTTCCAGATTTGGCGACTAATTCCAGATTTAGCGACTAAAGGAAAAAGGTGTAACCGTAAAGCGAGTGTTTTTAATTAATACACTTGTGGCTTATAAAAATAAAACAAACAAAAAAAGTGTTCTGTATGTGAGAAAGTGGAGAGTGGGCGTGTGTTATCAATTTCTTACTATAATATAAACATATTTCTGAAAATCAAAATAAAAAAATAGGCTCGTGATGTGAAAAAAATAGTTTATGTTCTAACTGCTAAATATTTTTTTATTTTTACAAAGCAATACGTTTAGAAGTGATGATACGAATTAACATTATGGCAATACGTTTAAAAAGTGAGAATACGATTGACACTTAATATTACCATGTTTTTATTAACTCGCTTTCTTTAATGTTTGTCAGGGTGGAATTTTGTTATTGATTTTAAACTGTGTGACTTTCCGATGAGCTAGAGACTTGAAATTTGGACCGTATCTCAGAAGTGGATGACAATGCATGAAAATGTGAAAAAAGAAGGAAAAAAAAACGAAAAAGAGGAATTTTTTATACTTTTTTGTCCGTTATAAAAACATGTAATACATTAAATTTTTTTTAATTCGAACTTTTTTTTCCTTCCTACCACACATTTTATTTGTTTGGCCTGTTCTTTTGAGACGGAATCTAATATAACGATACGGGACTCACCCGAGACCCCGTAAACTGAGAGAATAAATACACTTCAGACCCTTCAATTAAAATCCATTGAAGAGCAAGACTTATTCCAGCAGCCACGTAGTTCCCGCTCCAAATATCAAACTCAAGTATAAATTCAACAATGAAAAAATGACAGTTTAAAAAACTAAAAAACACGCTTTTATTTTAGATCGAACTAAAAAATGAAAAATAAATTATAATTAAAAAAAAACTAAAGAACATGCTTTTATACTGAATCGAACTAAAAAGTAAAAAAATAATTCTTAATATAAGAATAAAATGATGAACGAGAAAATTAATGTCAATGGGGTAAAAGCTTGGGGTGCAATTTCGGAATTGAAAGAAGTTAGAAACTATAACAATTAATATATTTATAGAACACCCCACGCTTATACCCAATGACATTAATTTTCTCGTTCATCATTTTATTCTTATATTAAGAATTATTTTTTTACTTGTTAGTTCGATTCAGTATAAAAGCGTGTTCTTTAGTTTTTTTAAATTATAATTTTTCTTTGGACGTTAGTCTGGGTCAACGATACTTGACGCAAATTTTGAAAAAATCTATTTGTACCCTCCTGAACGAAAAAGGACTGAAACAACCTCAGAAACTCGCTGAGGAGTTATGGGGGAACCGAGAAGAAACATTTAATTCACATGTTTTGTCACTTGAAGCTAATGAGATAGCTGATTGTTTTTATAATAATCTTTTTGAAAATGTATACTTTTTACTGTTAAAACATGTAAATTATGCAACTGAAAATTTTTTGGAAAATCTTCGCTTAGATATTATTTTAAGAGAAGTAAGAGACATGTTATGTCCATCTGATTGTTTTGAATATTATGAGGATTTTGTTTATATAAAAAATATTGCATACTGACTTTATAAGAGTTCTACACAGTATTTTTCTCTCGTTCCTATAAATCTGAATAAAATGTTTTTTTATGCTTGATTTGAGTTAATATTATTTTTGTTGTTTGTTAGTTTAATATTTGTGTTGAAATAAGTTTCACATTTAAAAAATATATAAAAGGTTTTTTTCTTTCTTTTTTTTTAAAGAAACTATCTAAGTATGTTTAAGAACAAGTGATATTTTAATTATATTTTATATAAAAGTAAGGAAAATTTTTGCTCATGTTTTTAAACATAAGCGATTTGCCTTTCCGAAAAAATATAAATTGAATGACTATTAATAGTAATAGTCATTCAATCAAGTCCTGTTCGTCGGTAACAATGTATCAAGATTTAGCAGCGTTTTACGAAAATCCTGAAGTTCCAAGTAGCTTCGGGGGTGTGGAGGCATTACATCGCTCTTTAAAAGTGAAATATAGTAAAAAAGATGTAAAACAATGGCTATCACAGAAAGATGCTTACACTTTTCATAAACCTGTTCGACATAAGTTTCAGCGGAATCGAGTATTTGTAAGTGATATTGATCGTCAGTTTCAAAAGGATTTAGTCGATATGCAATCTTTAGCAGAATTTAATAAGGGTTATAAGTATTTGTTAACTTGCATTGATTTATTTTCAAAATTTGCTTGGGCAATTCCTTTGAAATTTGGAAAAAGTGTAAAGTCTGCGCTAGAAATTATTTTTAAAAAAAGGAAGCCTAAAGTGTTGCAAACAGATGCCGGTAAGGAGTTTTTAAATAAAATAGTTCAAAATTATTTGAAAAATATGAGCGTAAATTTTTTTTCTACAAATAACGAAACTAAAGCTAGCGTAGTTGAAAGGTTTAATCGGACGTTAAAAAGAAAAACGTGGAAATATTTCACTGAATTTAATACTAGAAATTACATTGACGTCATTGATAAATTAATGCACAGTTATAATCACTCGTATCACCGTTCAATTAAAATGGAGCTTGCTTCTGTAAGTAGGCATAACAGGAAGCAAGTATTAAATAATTTATATGGTGATCTAAGAAATGAGAAACCTACAGCCCCTAAATTCAAAATTGGTAATGTTGTGCGCATTAATAAGCAAAAACTTCTCTTTGAAAAAGGATATGAACAAAACTGGAGTAGAGAACTTTTCACTGTTTATGAAATCGTGCAAAGAATTCCGATCGTTTATAGATTAAGAGACTTACAAGGTGAAGAGATTAAATGTACTTATTACGAAGCAGAATTACAAAAAGTTGTCGACTCTGGTTTCTATCTTGTAGAGAATGTCATCAAACAAAGAAAAAGACGAGGAATCACTGAATATTTTGTTAAATTTTTAGGTTATCCTGAAAAGTTTAATGATTGATATTCAAAAAGTATAATTAGTTAAATTTTTTTCTTATGGTCTTATTTTCAAAATGTCTTTCTACATAAAATTACCTTCTGATAGTTCTATGCATTTCTCTCCAGAAAACAAAATATCTCATTTCAAAACTCAGTTACCCACCCCCGTTTATTTAAATGGTGAATGGGAAGTGGAATTGTCTGAAATCATCTACCCTCATTCTTGGCTTAACGTAAATGAAACTAACAATTAGTTTCGATTCAAAGTGGGTGACGGTATTATCTCTTCAACCGTTAAGCAAACAATTGATGTGGGGTGTTATGAAACAATGTTTGATATTATATCATCCACATACAGCTTGCTTTACCAAAAAATCCTAGTCGGTTCACAATAAATTACAATAAAGCATCGAAACGGGTGAAAATTAATGCGATTCTAGGTAGCAGTCTTCATTTAGAGAATTTAGGCGAATTGTTAGGGTTCAAACGCAATGCAATCATAACGGGTAACATGAAAAGCGAATTCGTTGCTGATGCATGGTCTAATTTTTCGGTTTTTTACGTTTACTCCGATCTAATTTCACCTCAAATTGTGGGAGATACACAAGCTACTTTATTGCGAATCGTTCGAACTAAAGGTGAAGACGGGGAAACGATTAGTCAATATTATGATGGACCTCAATACTTACCTTTAGTGAGACACTCGTTTCAAACTATTCAAGCTGAACTGAGACTCAATTCAGGTGATTTTGTTCCCTTTGAAAGAGGTAAAGTGATCATAGTGCTTCATTGTCGCATGAGGCAAATACTATAAATAAAGCAGTGTATTTCTCATACCCTCATTTGAAGATAAAAGCGCCAAGATGAGCTTACCATACGTTTGCTGTACTAAAAGATTTGAAGACCATTATGCAGGTCAGATCGGCTCGGGTCTGACTCATTACAAGGGCATTAGTTTTTAAAAGGGTTATGGAATCGGAGGAATATTTCGCCGATTGTTTAGAGCGGCCTTACCTTTTTTAGTAAAAGGAGGTAAAACTATTGGAAAAGAAGTATTAAGGACAGTGAGTCGTGTTGCCTCTGATGTATTGTCAGGAAAAAAATTTAAAGAAGCCGTAAAAACAAGAAGCAGAGAAAGTGGGAAAAAATTAGCTCAGAAAGCTATTGATAGAGTTCAATCTATGGTGGGGAAAGGACAGTATAAAAGAAAGCGTAAGAAACAGAAAAAATTCATTTCATCCAAAGCACGTAAAGTGAGTGTACGCGATATTTTCGACTCATAAAAATGGCATTTATTCTTAAAGATTCTCCTGAATGTGTTAAATCTGAATTGGAACTTTTCAACTTACCGGGTACTCAAACAGTTATTCAAGATGGGCAGTGGAAACAATTTCACCCCTTTCTAACGTTTTCGATAACGCACCTGTAGAATTTCACATTTCTGGAAGTGCAGAAGATTACATAGATCTCAGTCAAACATAATTATATGTAAAAGCGAAAATATTAAAAGTGGACAATACGCCTATTACTAAGATGACACTATAGGGCCTGTGAATTTATTTCTACATTCATTATTTTCTCAAGTAGACGTATCCTTAAATGATCACGTGGTTTCCAATTCCAGTAATACATATCCCTATCGAT